>JANZXR010338657.1:0-25110 GCA_027575705.1 Erythroxylum echinodendron | reverse complement strand
ATATCTTATTTTGATCATATTTAAGTTAAAATTATACTGTATTACAAGTTTACAATTGAGGATAATTTCATACATTAATAATTTGTAATTTATTTTAATGCAATAGAAGAAGTTGATGCAAATACTTTGGACGAAAGCTTAGTTTACAAATCTTTAAATAGCGTTAGAGAATTTGGATATTTTGACGATGATGAGACGCAACCTCCTTCAGAAATACAAATTTAATTTTTATTGTTATTTTAAGTTTTATATTAGACTCATATTTATTTATTATTAGTTCATTACATAAAAATAGACATTAATGTATTTTTATTTCAATAAAATATTTTATTTTTACTTATTCTTATAAGTTTTACCGATTTTATAACGGTTCACTGCCAATTGGACCTCTAAACCTTAAATCTTTCCTTCAACCGGTTTGATGTCCAGTCTGGTTTTTAAAACATTGCTCTTAACTTCAACTTTTTTAACTCCAATAGAGTTAATTTATTCAATGCTAACACATTCATGTTTTTTTTATCATTATGCTTTCCTTTATACGGGATAATGAAAATGATAAAAAATAATTAACACTTTAAATGCCAATGGAGTTAATTTATTCAATGCTATATTATTCACATTTTTTCCTCATTATGCTTTCTTTTTTCTATGGGATAATGAAAATGATAAAAATAATTAACTTCAAGCTTAATTGTTTGTACAAATTATACAAAAATTTCTTGTGCAAAAATATCCATTCTTAAAATTGATGGAGCAATTTAAGATAAACTTAATCATCAAACAACAATTTTTCAAAACATATTATGAATCATCTTGATCAACATTCTTTGAAAGTTAAAATTTTTCTCGTAATTATTCCTATTAAGCTAATTACAAAAAATTAATAGTTTAATAGTTAAGTCACTCTTCCCCATTTGAGTTGAACATTGTTCTCAATATACAAAATACGCGAGAATAATGAAAAACATATAAAATAATAGAAAGAAGATAAGGATAAGTGGTACTCCCTAAATAATAAAAAATGGTTGTTCTTATTCAATTCCATCAAGATCTTTTGGAGCTGGTGAAATATGATCTCTACTATATGGTAATATTGGCTATATAGCCTGTAAAACTCCTTCAAGGCTTAACACAAATAAAATAATCATGATCCATTGATAAAAGAATGTCAAAATAAATTTAAACCCATAGGTTTATAACTATAGAACAAACCAAACGACTTTTAACAATCCTAAAAACTACCATATTAAAGCAAAAACACCTAAATATTGGATTGTCTCTAAATAAGTGCTTCTTTATAAGTCTTTTAGCTGGACTTCTCCTTAAGCAAATCTTTCATCCTAGATTTATAATCAAAGGTTACTACCACTCTTCTTTGAAATCCAAGGCACATTTGCTTTCTCATATTTTAGTAGATTTGGATCATACATCTCTCCTTCTTCTCCTTGTAGGATGTAAGAGCACTCTTCATTTATATGAACCATCAACAAGTCACTAAGCATCATCATATTTGAAAGAACATCCTTTAAGTATTTGGTTTGTTTCAGATTTAGCAAAAAAGCTTCAATAAAAGACATGTTAACATGAATTGTTTTAAGAAGCTCTATAAACTTACCAACCTTATCCTCCTTTTTATCTATCTTAAGCTTGCTCGAGTATAGAATTGTTAATTCATCTTATTTGTCATCATCCTTATCTTTCCCCTTCTCCTTTTCTTCTTTCTATTTTTCTCTAACTTGAAGTTTACTTCCCTCTTGTCAAAGTTATCATAATCATTTATTCCTTTAGATTTGGCTCATTGTAGCTATGCAAAAATCCTTGATGGCCTTTGAAGAAAATCTTAACAAGCTGCTTAATTTAACATTCTAGGTTTCAAAGATTCTTTAGTTCTTTAGAAATGACTCTCGAATGTAGTGATAAACGTCATCCCAAGCTCCTTGAGACTTGGCATTGCATATTGATGCTTTGCTAAAAGAACCTAGCTGAACTTGATTATTCACTATAAGTGTTGTTTTGAGGTGATTTTCTCATAAATTTAAGTTGCTTGTTCAGTTGCTACATGTTTTAAGGCGCCTAAAATTCTTTATTGGGGTGGCTACCACCAAAAATATCACATCTCTCACCAACACTAGTTGAGCTGCAACATACATATTATCATGCCTCTTCTTCCAACTACCCAATGTCAACATTAGAGACAATATAACAGAATCCTCCAAAGAAAATTCTTCTCCATATTTTACCATTGTCTTTTGCAATTGTAACTCTAAGTGCCTAAATAGTGAGATTTAACAAAAAATTAAAGAAAGAGAGATCTTAAAACAATTAAATTTAAAAAGCAAATAAAAATCCTAGATTAAAAAAATAAATAATGCAAAAAAGGAAAATAAGAAAGTATTAGATTAATAAAATAGGGATTTCCTAATATTCTAATCCCCAAAAATGACATCAAAACTTATATAATTTATTATACCTCGCAACACAAGAAAAATACTAAAAGAAATCACTAAGACAAGTACTATAATTACTAGTACTAACCATTTTTCTTATTATCTAATAAAATATATTAACTAGTTGAGTGAAAGAAATAATTAAATAAAAAAATGTTGAGTTAAGATTCATCAAACTCAAGCAATAAATAAAAATAAAAAATAGAAAAATAACATCAAGAAGAGGAATCCCTCATAGAAGTTTCCTACACTCAATTTTATTTTGATTTAAAGTTTAATCCTAGTTTATTAGAATAGAAGAAATTATGAAGTTGCAACTATATTCTTTAACATAATATATAACACATATAGTTAAGTTGATTAACTAAAATCTCTTTCTAATTAAAACCCTTAAGGATGCATTAATTCGTCTTAAAATTTCCTATGATTGGTTTGATCTTAACCTAGTAAAGTTAATTTGCCTAATGTTATTAAATGTCTTTCTCTTAGATATTCTTATTACAAGATTGATATGACTGATCTTAAGTGAGGGAGGAGCTATCTAAACATAATTTAACCAATTGTTTGAAAGGTGTTTAGTGAATGATGACCCCTTAAAAGATGAGCAAAGAGAAAGCTGCACAAGTAGAACTTAAGCTTCCTCCTTCCACTCTTAGGTATAAATTCCCTGGATCCAATTCCTCTTATAATGTGATTGTAAGCACAAGTCTAAGTGAATTTGAAACTGAGAAATTGCTAGAAGTTCTTCATCAAGATATAATAGGATATATACTAATGATGATATCTCTTTATTGGCCAAAGAAGATTGAATCCTAGCATGGAAGAAGTAAAGAAACAAGTGCTCAAACTACTTTATGCCAAGATAATCTATCCTATATATGTTAGTTAATGGGTAGGCCCAATCCTAGTAGTCCTTAAGAAAGGGGGAATGACTATAATAAAGAATCATAATAAAAAAATTCATGAGCAACAAAACAATCACAAGTTGGATAATATACATTAACTACAAAAATTTGAGCAAGGCAACCCAAAAAGATCATCTTCCCTTCCTTTCATTAATCAAATGCTTAATAGGTTAGCAAATAACTCTTATTTGTTCCATGTATAACTATTCTAATTTCTTTCAAATTCCTATTCATCCTAATGACCATGAAAAGATCACATTTACATATCCTTACGGTACCATTAGCCATAGGATAATGCCTCTTGATCTTTATAATGTATGGAGACAAATTCAAAGATGATTTTTTTTATATATGGCACTAATTTTGATGAATGTCTAACTAATTTGTGTAAAGTATTACATCAATACAAAGAAACTAACCAAGTTTTAAATTGTGAGAAATGTCATTTCCATGGTAAGGCAAGGTATTATTCTAGGAGACTTGGTATCTAAGCTAAGGATTAAGGTTGATAGGGAAAAAGATAAAATGATCAAGAAGATGCTACTGTCCACCTTTAACAAGAGCATTTGAAAGGTCATAACTATTTCTAATTGATAAACCTTTGACAAACTTGCTTATTAAATATGTTACTTTCAATTTTGGTTAAGAATGCATTGATGCTTTTTTCAGATTAAAGGAGGTACTTATCTCCAACTATGCAACCTTTTTACTGGAACCTACCATTTATAATTATATGTGGTGCAAGAAATTATGCAATAAAAGTAGTTTTGGGGAAAATGAAGGACAAGAAGATGCATGTCATTTATTAAGAAAGTCAATCATTGAATGACGCCCAAATAAACTATGCTACCACTAAGGAAGAGTTGTAAGTGGTGGAGTTCACTATTGATAAATTTTGGTCATACTTTGTAAGATAGAAGATTATTGTCTACATCAATCATTCTTCCACCAAGTATTTTCTACGTATAAAGGAAGTGAAGCCAAGACAAACGATGCATTTGGTTTTACAAGCAATTAAATTTGCAAATGTTGTGTTTGTTTATAATTAAAATTAATTGAAATTTATTACAGGAGTTGAATGAAAGAGAAGAAAGAAAAAAGGAACGTAATTTAAGCCCCTTTATAGTCGCAACACCAAAGACATTAACCCAAGGGTTGTTCCTAACCTCACAAAGCAAGAAACTAAAACACACACAGATACTTGTGAGAAAACTCTCAACCTAAATTTCATTGCCCAAAATTTGATCTATTCATTACAGTGCTCCCCATTTATAGAGGTCTTGATCCCTTGTTTTTAAATAGGAAAATGAAACTAAAGTCCTACTAAAAATTAGCTAAATATCCTACCTAATTTGATTATGAAACAAAGAAAAAAATGCTTAATTTGAATAAGAAACAAAGAAAATAAATATGCCTAATTTGACTAGGAAATAAAGAAAACAAATATCCCTACATTGATTAAGAAACAAAGAAAACCAATATCCCTAATTTGATTAGGAAACAAAGAAAACAAATCTGCGTAATTTGACTAGGAAACCTACTTTCTAGCCCATCTTTAGGCAAGTCTAACTTATAAGCACTTTGTCTAATTCCCTTAAACATCTTGAATGGACCTTCAGCTTTAGGCATCAGTTTGTTTTTCCTTTTTTCGGAAAAACATTCCTTCCAAAGATACAAGCAAACAAGATCACTGGCTCAAGTGAGTGTTGTTTGTGGAATTTATTTTCTCTTGCTTTGTATTGCTCATTTTCCTTCTTTATTCTAACTCAAATCTAGAAATGGAGCTTTGCCATCTATTTAACACATTTCTTAGCGTCAAAGATCAATAATTTGTTCCTTGGGAGAGGCAGCAAATCAATGCAAATGTATAGAGTAACTTGTACACCATTTTAAAAGGTGACTTCACTGCTATATGCAAAGGTGACAAGTAGGCAAACTCCACATGTACAAGTTTGAGATCTTATTCTTTGTATGTCTTATTGAAGTGGATATAAGTCCTAGCACACTTATAGAATGAAATGTGGAAAGTGAAAACATATGGATACCAGCCTAATAATTAGTCCAAGATAAGAAGAATTCAGCCCAAGCAACTTAAGAGAAATCAGCCTAAATGAGTGAAGACGACCCGACCCAAGTTTTAATTGAAGTCTACAAGATTTTCCATGGAGTGCTCAAGGTCCAAGAAGTGTACAAGACCATTTTTGACAGCCCAACCTATGAGCAACAAGCATGAAAAGGCCCAATTCTATCAAGCCCAAGTTTTGTTTGTAATTTAATCCAAATGAGAGAAGATTATGCAATTTGATGGACAGTTAGAATCATGATCCACAAATTAAGGAAATTTGTTTCCTAAAGATTAAATGGGTATGGTTTTTGTTATTTTTGAATGGTGGATGAATTTTAACTAATATTTAATTGTAAATTTGGATATTTCCTATGTAATTTTTGTCACCCACTCATGTGTTAGCCTATAGAAAGGCCATTCTCCCATTTTGTAAAGCTAGACACTTGCATCTAATGAGTAGAAAAATCAAGAATATGGAGTTCTTCTCTTGTTCTATACTTTATCCAAACTTGGTGATGGATAATTCAAGTTGTTGGTATCTCCTTTATGCTTTGATTAATTGTTGGCCTTCTATTCTAGTAAGTTTAATTTACCTTATGCTTGATTTGTTTGAA
The DNA here is from genome assembly GCA_027575705.1 of Erythroxylum echinodendron. Lineage (NCBI taxonomy): Eukaryota > Viridiplantae > Streptophyta > Magnoliopsida > Malpighiales > Erythroxylaceae > Erythroxylum > Erythroxylum echinodendron. The sequence goes on along the minus strand of JANZXR010338657.1, from coordinate 19,079 downwards.
ATTTGGTTTGGAGTGTTGTTGAGAGTGTTTTGTGGTGTTGAGAAAATTTGATTTGGGTGGGATTTAGAAGTTGTTTTCTAGTTGTTCTAAGTGGCTTAATGGATGGCCTGACTAAATTTTGAATAATCTTGTTTTGTTTCATATCATTTTGGTATCAGAGTTTTGATTGTGAAGTGAAAAAGTGTGAAATGGAGGCAGGAATGTTGCAATTGAATTAATAGAATTGAAAGAAAAACAATTGGATCTCTTAAGCTTCAAATTCAAGAATTTCTCTTTCTTTGACACTATTCTAGCTCACATCATCACCAACTCTAACTAACCATCTTTACACCTCATCCAAAGATAACTAAACTAGTGCCATTTCAACCATAAGCACCAACTACACCCTTACCATCCAATTATATCACTTTAAACTTTGAACCACCCATTTTTCTCTCCTTTGACCACCTTACCCTACCTAAATTGTGCCATTCTTGCATGAATAGTGTCAAATGTTACTATTCACAGAATGTGTGTTTTTATATTTTAAGCCTAAAAACAGTTACCCTCATGACAAGCAAATGCTACCATGCCTTTACTTCCACATAAAACATATCCAAAACCTTCTTACCAACCCAAACCACACTTTTCCAAATCTAGAAAGTTACTTCAATTTTACTATTCACAGTAGTTGAAAATTTTCCAAAGCTCTTTAAAATTCATGCCTCATCATGTCCATTAAGAGTAGTTCTTCCCCAACCCCTCAACAGGAATTTACCCTCATGAAAACACAAGAGGACATTAGGTGACTTGGGGAACGATTGGATCAAATTGCTCAAATTGTCATGAACTAATTAATCCCTACATAAAACCAGTCACAAACACCAACCAACCAAGAACCCAAAACACTTCCCTGGGAACCTAGATCACCTCTAAGAAAAATCACCCCTTATAGAAGAAATCAATCACCTCGGCCCCATTTCATAGAAGATAACACTAATCTTTCTGGTGACCCCTAATGAATCAAGTACCAAAGTGAGAAGGAGAAGGAGAGATGACAATGATGATAGGGGACCAAAAATAGATTTGCTTGAGATTGATGGTAGTTTGGATCTGAACAATTTTATTGATTGGTTAAGTGAGATTGAAAGGTTATTTGAGTTCAAAGACTATTCGGAAGAGAAAAAATACAAGATAGTCATTCTGAAGTTCAAGGGCTATGCTTCCTTGTGGTGGGAGAATGTTAGGAAGAAGAGAGAGAAGGAAGGGAAGGCAAGAGTGAGATCTTAGGATAAGCTGAAAAGGGTGAAGAGGTTCTTGCTCGACAATTACAAACAAGGCATCTACCTAAAATTTCACCAACTTAAGCAAGGGGACAAGAAAGTGGAAGAGTATATAAAAGAGTTTGAAGGCCTTATGATGAGAAGTGATATTCTGAAGAGGAAGAACAAACCATAACACCATTTTTGGGTGGATTACAAGAGGAAATTACTCATAAGGTGGAACTACAGACTTATCATTGCTTTAGAGATGTTTATAAGCTATCCAACAAAGTGGAGTAGCAATTGCAAAGCCTAAAACTCCTAGCTCCTAAGATTTATTACAAGGGCAACCCTAACTAAAAGGGTTCCTCATCTCATTCCAAGGCGTATGTTTCCAACAAAGACCAAGCTAAGAAAAAGGTGAATGATTCTCCTAAAGAGAAGCCATAGTTTGTGAAGCAAGAAGGAAATTGAGGGGATTTAAAAGATAAGAAGTGTTTCAAATGCTATTGTTATGGTCAATTCCAAGCCAATTGTCCTAACAAGAGAGTAATGACAGCAAGGAAATTGAAAAAATTGAAGAGTATATTCAATAGGAAATAAGTGAAAGAGAGGAATTTGAGAATGATTAAGAGATAGTTGAAGAAGCTGATGATGAAGTCTTAATTTTGAAGAGAGTATTAATTGCACAAGTTGATTCCCATAAAAAACAATGAAAGAAGTTGTTCTAAACACGATGTACCATAAAAGGAAAGGTGTGCTTAGTCATTGTAGATAATGGGAGCTATACAAATGTTGTTTCTACCATTATTGTGGAGAAATTAAATCTTCCTACCCTTATCCATGCCCATCCTTATAAACTAAAAATGGTTGAGTAATAGGAGTACAATACTGGTCACTAAATAGGTGGTGGTGCCTTTCTCTATAGGCAAGTGATACAACTAGCCTTGCCAAGGATGGTAAGGAGATTCAACGCCACAATACTACTCAACAAGCAAGCTTTCTATGTCTAGTGAACCAATTACAAAGCAGCAAGCTTCAAAGCTCAAACAAGCTATGCAAGAATTTCTTCAAGGCTTAATCACATCTCAAATTCATAGAGGTCACGACATCCATATAGGAACACCAAGGCATGCCAAGGCTTGTAATTTTGCTAAGGGAGGAGTGAACAGGCTAGTACTTAGCCAAATTTTGAAGTCAAGCACAATAACTCTTATAAAAGGGTTGATTGTATCATTTGGGCTTGTAGTTTCTTTGCTTTTATTTAGTTTAATTTTTGAACTTATTTTATGGGCTGATTGTATTAAGCCCATTGTTTGGCTTTAGAAGTTTAGGTCATTTATTTTCTACAATATAAATAGAATAAGATGAGGGATGTAAGGCCACTTTTGTGTCATTGATTAATAGAATTTCCAGAATTTGGATTTCTTCAGGAGAGGTGTGATTGCCTTCTTGGTTACTTCAAGAAATTGATTTGCAACAAGAAGTAAATAGTTGCACCGTGAATTAGATTCTGATTTCTTTGAGATTAGGTCTTAATTCACGAAATTGGGGTTTGATCTAGTATGTTCTTGGGATAAAAAGTTGGGGTCATGAACCAATAGAATTAGAGGGTTTCAAGAACTCAGATTTCTTGGGGTTTCTGTATCATCTTGGTATCAGAGCTTTGGTTTAATTCTAATGAACTCATTTGTATCCTTTTATGCTTTCTTGTTTGTTTCTTTGAAAAATTTTGCTTCTTTTGGTTGTGAAAAATCTGATCTTTCATGTTCTTTCGAGTCTTTTTGAATTCTTGTTTCTGAATTCACATTCTTGTTTTCTTTTAGTAAATCTTTGCTTTCTTGATCTTCAAACTAAAATAAAAAAATCAGAAAAGAAAGAAAACGTGAAAAAACAAAAAAAAGAAAGAAAAAGGAATTAGAAAAGAAAGAAATTGTGAAAAAAAAGAAAGAAAAAGAAATCAGAAAAGGAAGAAATCATAAAAACACAAAAGACAAAAGAGAAAATTTTAGATTGATCAAGATAGTTTTCTTTGAATCAAGTATGCAATTCTTGTCAATCCAAAATTGGACAATCAATTCTTTTGCATAGATTCAGGTCGTAAACTCAAATTAGCCTAATTTGTGTGCAAGAATCATTAAAACACATTGAATTATCTATCTTTCAATTTGGGGTAGATTTGAACTTGTTCCTTTAAGTTTTGGGTTTTTGGTGAGTTTAGTTATCATTGGTGTGTCTTCCTTTGTTTCTTTGTTTAATTTGTTGTTTGTGCCTATCTTTGCCTCTAACACATTGAATTGGACAATTTCACACTCATATTGTTCAATTACTTATAACAATCATTGCATACATATTCTTCATCTGCGTATTGGCATAGAAAATTTGTTGCTGTCCGTTCGTTATATTTGCTTCTAGTTTTTTTTTTCATTTTGTTTCTTGTTAGGATTTATCTTTTTCTTTTCTAATTAATTTGTTTTTTTTCTATTTGCTTGTTATTGCTTGAATTGGTTTCTAAAGAGTAACCTTCAAGGCATCACTTGAGAGGTAAAAGGCAAGAGAGTGTGAGCCTATCTAGTGAAAAGTCAATATTTTATGTGAAACACGAGTGGTAAAAATTTTGTTCTAGAGTGAAACATATGAGAGAGTGCTAGTGAGGTGCTTTCTAACATTTTCTTGCAGGTTTTTAACAACATGTCTAATAAAAGTGATAATAGTGCAATGAAGAAAGATCAAGGGAATCCAACAGATCAGAACTTCACTTTACAAGCCATGTATCGTCAATTTGAGAGGCTTAACTAGAGGTTTGATGATATGGAAGAAAAGTTTGAGAGATTGAAGGACGAATCACAATCTGCTGGTAGAGGAGATTCAGGAAATAGAAGAGATGCTACTACTTCGATCTGAAACATATACAATATGAAGAATATGATGATTTTGATAAGGATGATGAGGAGGAGTGGCATAGGGGCATAAATCAAGGCAGAGGTGGACGATATGGTAGGGCAGATTTAGAGGTGGTAATATAGCAAGAAATTAAAGAGGAAGGGAAGAAGAAGTGGAAAGAGTGGACAAGAATATTGGTAGCATAAAGATGAAGATACCTCCTTTGCAAGGAAAAAATGATGCAGATGCCTACCTAGAGTGGGAAAGGAAAGTTGAGATAATATTTACTTGCCACAACTACTCAGAAGAGAAAAAGGTGAAGTTGGCAATAGTTGAATTCTCACACTATGCTGCTGTTTGGTGGGATCAGTTGCTATTAAGTAAAAGAAGAGTTAATGAAAGGCTTATTGAGACATGGGAAGAAATGAAGGCCATGATGAAGAAACGCTTTGTGCCTAACTATTACTATAGGAAGTTGCACCAAAGGCTCCAGTCCTTGACATAAGGTACTAAGAGTGTAGAGGACTATCATAAGGAGACAGAAATAGCCATGATTAGGGCTAATATTGAAGAGGATAATGAGGCCACCATGGCATGGTTTCTTGATGATTTGAAAAAAGATATAGCCAATTTGGTGGAGTTGCATCATTACATGGAAATTGAGGAAATGGTTAATATGGCCATAAAGATTGAAAGGCAATTGAGAAGTAAGGGCTCTAACAAGGCATACAATTCTAGTTCTTCAAGTTCATGGAGTTCCAAATGGCCTAAGAAGGAAGAGAAGGGAAAAGACAAGTCCAATGATTATAAGGACAAGTCCAAAGACAAGTGGACAGCCTCTAAAGGTACCAATTCTAACTCTAATACTATTAATACACCTTCTAAGCATAGAGATATCAAATGTTTCAAATATTTGGGATCTAGTCATATAGCTTTTCAATGCCTAAATAGAAAAATTATGCTTTTGAGGGATGATGGGGGAATTGAATCTCCAGAGAGTAAAGATGAAGAAATGCCTCCATTAGAGGATTGTAGTGATGTGGAGGTGGAACAATCTGTCCAAGCTGAAGCCCTTGTGGTTAGGGGTGCTCTTAATGTGTAAGAGAAGATTGAGGTCGATGAGCAAAAAGAAAACATCTTCCATACACATTGCTTGATAAATGGTAAGATGTGTAGTATGATTATAGATAGAGGAAGTTGCACCAATATAAATAGTACAGTTTTGGTGGAGAAGTTAAGGCTACCTATTATCAAACATCTTAGCCTATACAAGCTACAATGGCTCAATAAATGTGGGGAGGTGAAGGTGCAAAAGTAAGTTATGGTTGCATTCTCCATTGGTAGATATTCAGATGAGGTTTTGTGTGATGTAGTACTAATGCAAGTGGGCCACATATTGTTGGGGAGGCCTTGACAGTATGATAGGCAAGTGATCCATGATAGCTATATTAATAGGTACTCATTCAAAATGGGAGATCAAACCTATATTTTAGGTCCTCTATCTCCAAAAGAGGTCCATGACGATCAAATCAAGCTTGTAAAAGCCATGGAAGAAATGAAACAAAGGGAGACTGAGAATTTAAAAAGATAAAAGCAAAAGAGGCCATGAAAGAAATTTATAATAAAGGCACAATTGAGAGAAATTACATTAGTGAGGAAAGAAAAGAGGGAAGTGCAATTGAAAGAGGAGAGATGAGTGAAAAGAAGAGTGGAAGAAAAAAGACTACTTTCTTTGCAAAATAAAGAGAGTTGAGACAAGTTTTGTACACACATAAGCCTTTAATTATAGAGAAACTCCTTATAGTGAGGTTGACCTTGATTCTTCTATGCCTAGTGTTATTAAATTTGTTTTGTAGGAATACTCAGATGTGTTTCCAGATGAGATGCCCAAGGTACTTTGATGGCGGGACTTATGAATTTCGAATTGTTTTGTTTTGAGATTAGGATCGGTTTGTTTTAGGCTGGAAAAAAGGAAGGGAAAGTTACGACAAGTTGAACAGGTTTGGCAAACGTGTGTATTTTATTTTCAATTTTTGGAAACAATTGGGATAGAATTGGCCAACAAGTCCTTCACAAAGTTTGTAGTATTTTCTGTAAGCTTTCCAATGATATAAGATATAAACTGATTGGGTAAGTGGTCGCTTAGTTATGATCAAAACAGTGCTAGAAGGTTAGATTTGGATGCTACTCGAAAATGGTTGAGAGAAGATGAAAGTTTTTGAAGAAACTCACAAACCCAGATTTTTATAGTTTAGGAATACTAACAACCCTAGAAACTCACAACAAATTGGAGTTAGAAAGTGAAGATTTTATTTGTAATATATCTCCATCCTCAAAACAAACATAAACGAACCTATATATGGAAAGTTAATAAGAATTTGGGAAGCCACATTAAATTGGCAACTCACAAATCCTTGACATTCCAAAACAGATCATAATTAAGCATTCCTTAAATAGTCTTAAACAGAATATCAAATAAAAAAATGAAAAATGGCAACTTTAAATGAAAATAAAAACGAAAAGTAGTAAATATAGGCTGAAAATTGTTTAAGCAAATTTCTAGACTTTTTATCCAGTGATCCATGGGCTGGATGAACATGTTTGACGAGGCTTCTTGGGCTGGTTCGTTGGCTGCATCTTCATCAAGTATGAGTAAGGCTTTTACAAAACTAAATGGCTCGACATGGATATGAACTTGCATGATAAAACCCAAATCAAAGTAGTTGTCAAATTCTTTGTCTTTGGCCAGCTGATTCACTTGATCTTCACTAAATCCCATGCTTGCTAAATCTTCAAGGGCCTTAGTTGATGGCCCACCATCATTCTCCCCTTCTTGGAATGGATCTGCATTCAGCTCCTCATTTTGCTCCCCTTCTTAGAAATCTTCATCTTGGGCTGGGCTGGTAGCTTCTTCAATAAATGGGCTCAAATCTTTGATATTGAAAGTGTTGGATATTCCATATTCTTTGGGTAGATCGACCTTGTAGGCATTTGCTCCAATTTTTTTACAGACTTTGTAAGGACCTTTAGCTCTATTACTAAGCTTATTCTTTCTTTTGCTGGGAAACCTCTCTTTTCATAAATGTACCTACACGAAGTCACCCTCCCTAAACTCTACAACCCTCCTAAATTTTGCTTGTCTCGTACCTTATTGTGTTTTAGAATATTCTCTCTTGCCCTCTTATGTAACACAACTATTTTTGTTGCTCTAGACTCTCCCTTAACACTATGAGGCCCACTAAGCACAATTAGTGACAAATCTAAAGGACTCAACGGATTGGCTCCATAATCTAACTCAAATGGGCTGAATTGTGTGGTTTTAAACTTGGATAAATTGTAGGCAAACTCGTCTTGAGGTAAATTTGGCCCCAATTTTTTGTTTTTCCTCCTAAAAGACTTCTAAGAATGTTTTTCAAGACTTCTATTGACTACCTCAGTTTGACCATCTGTTTGAGGGTGAAATGATGTATTAAACTTCAATTGTGTCCCTAATCTACCCCATAACACTCGCCAAAAATGGCTCAGAAATTTGACATCCCTATCACTCACAATTGACCTAGACAGTCCATGTAATTTGACCACATCCCTAAAATACAACTCCATGACATGTGAAGCATCCATAGTCTTAGTACAAGGAATAAAATGGGCCATTTTAGAAAAACAGTCAACAACTACCATAATAGAATCGAACCCCCTTCTAGTCCTAGGTAACCCCAAAATAAAATCTATACTTACATCCTCCCATGGCTTGTTAGGAACTGGAAGTGGAGTGTATGGACCGGTTGGTTGTGAAGTCATCTTTGCACGTTGACAAGTATTGCAAGCTTGAACTAGTCTCACCACATCACTGTACAACTTGGGCCAATAGAAGCTTGATTGGGCTAGGTCATATGTTTTGTCATGACCAAAATGCCCAGCCAAACCTCCTCTAGGAACTTCCCTCAAAATGGTTTCTCTAAGTGAACATCTTGGAATGCAATAAGGATTTCCCTTGAAAAGAAAGCCATTATGTTTCACAAAATCTCCATGAGCTCCTCAGCCACATTGCTTCCATATCTCCCCAAAATCAGCATCACTTTCATACAAAGCCTTTATATCATCAAAACCAACAACTTGAGCTTGCAAAGAATGCAACAAAATGTGCCTTCTAGAAAGTGAATCTGCAACCACATTTTTAGCGCCAGGTTTGTGTTTCAACATGAAATCAAATGCTTGGAGATAGTCCATCCATGTAGCATGCCTCTTATTCAAATGTGACTGACTTTGAATATACGTCAAAGCTTCATGATTAGTAAACAACACCAAAGGGGCAGCCAACAAATAATGACTCCAATGTTTCAAAGCTCTCACCAAAGCATAAAATTCCAGGTCATAAGTAGAGTAATTTCTTCTAGCTTCATTTAGCTTTTCACTAAAATAAGCTACAGGTCTTCCCTCTTAACTTAGAACAGCCCCAATTCCCACTCCACTTGCATCGCTTTCTAACTCAAAAGGTTTATCAAAGTTTGGCACGGCTAGGACAAGTGCATTGGTCATGGCTTTTTGAGTATGTTAAAGGCTATGGTGGCTTATGGTGTCCATTTAAACTCTCCTATCTTCATACAATCAATAATAGGGCTAGTAATTGTGCTAAACCCTTTAACAAACTGCCTATAGAAAGAACAAAATCCATGGAAACTTCTAATCTCAAACAGGTTTGTTGAAATGGGCCATTCTACAATTGCTTTGATTTTGGAGGGATCCATGTTTATCCTACGGTTTGTAATAATAAAACCCAAAAACGAAATGCTATTTGTACAAAAATCACACTTTGCATACAAACTCTCATAGTCTAAAATTTCAAATACCAATTTCAAATGCACAATATGTTCTTCAACGTTGGGGCTATAGATCAAAATGTCATCAAAATAGACAACAACAAATTTATCAAGGAAAACTTTCAATACCTCATTCATGAGTTTCATAAAAGTGGATGGTGAATTGGACAGCCCCATGGGCATAACAAGCCATTCATACAACCCCTCTTTGGTTTTAAATGCGGTTTTCCACTCATCACCTTCTTTCATTCAGATTTAGTGGAATCCATTGGCTAGGTCAAGTCTAGAAAAAACTTGAGCTCCATTGAATTGATCAAGCATGTCATCTAACCGAGGGATAGGATATCTATTTTTTATGGTAATTTTATTAACAGACCTACTATCAATGACCATTCTCCACTTGACATTCCTCTTGGGTACCACAAAGGACGACACCACACATGGGCTTGTGCTTTCTCATATAAAACCCTTATCAAGCAACTCATCAATCTGCGCTTGTAAAGTTGCACGCTCCTTAGGATTCATCCTATAGGCTGCCTTATAAGGAAGAGTAGCTCCATGGACAAAATTTATCTCATGTTGAATTTTTCTCAAAAGAGGTAGTCCCTTAGGGAGAGTTTTTGGAAAAACCTTTGAGAATTCTTCAATTAACCACTGAACAATTGGTTGCACAACCATTTTAGGTTTATCATCTTCTACTTCGAGAGGAACATAGGTTGGTAGGCTTTGCAAAATCACACTCTTCTCCTCTATAGAAATCATTCCTACAGTTCCAACTTCATTCTTCTTTCTCAACCATTTTCGGATCAAGTGGTAGCAAGGTAAATTTGTGGCCATTTTTCATAAGTGAGTAACTATTAGCTCTCTCCCTTGATGGCTCACATCTCTATCATAGAGCCATGGCTGGCCCAACAAAAGATGACAAGCTATCATTGGCACAACATGGCTCCATATTTCATCTTTATACTTCTTGATTGAAAAAGGAACTAGAAATCTTTTTGTCACCTTGATTTCATGCTTTGCATCAAGCCAAAAGAACTTGTAAGGATATGGCAAAGGCTTGGTTTTGAGGCCAAGCTTGTCAACCATCTTGTTTGAAACTATATTTTCACATGCAACTCCATCTATGACTACCTCACACAATTTGCCTTTTGATAAGCATCTTGTATGAAATAGAGAGTTCCTCCTCCAATCTTCATCTTCATTCTTTTCAACACTCAACATTTTCATCAACATTAAGAGCTCTCCATCTAAGTCTCCATTACACATTTCTTCTCCAAATTGTCATCATCAATCGGCTTGTCACACACATCTTATTCAATCATCTTGAACAGCTCATGGTCAATTTCAATAGCTTCTTGAATGGTGATGATTTTGGTCGTGGGGCATTTAGATTGGAAGTGTCCAAATCCTTGACATTTGAAGCATCTTTGGTGAGTTTTTGGGATTTGTGGGCTGTAGTTTCTTAGGATAGCTTTTTGGGCAGATTGTGGACTAGCATTTTGGAGTCTAGGTATGTATGAGTTTGATTTTTATGGTTTGTTGCTAGAGGAGCTCGGTTTGGTGGTGTTTGGTGCTGTGAATGGTGTTCTGGGAGAATGCAGTGAGAATTTGAATGGGAAAGATTGTCTCTAGGCTTCTGCATGTTTCAAGTTGATTTCACTTTGCAAAGCAAGTCTTTTAATATCATGAAAACTATAATAGTCATACATGTTCACCATGTCAGAAATTGTAGTGTTGAAGCCTCTAAAGAAACGAGCAATAACAACATCATCTTCCTCTTTCAAATCACACTTAAACAATAACTTCTCAAACTCTTCTATGTAGCCTTCAACCAAATAACTACCCTACTCTAAACTCATCATTTGATTCAACAATCTCTTTTTATATTGGGGAGGCATGAATGTTTCTTCTAATTCTTCCCTCATTCAGACTCCATGTAGCAATTTTACTCTTATTTTCTCTAATTCTTTTTTTCTGAATATTATCCCACCACAACGAAGCATAAGCCCTCAATTTTGTAGACACCAATATCATTTTTCTCTCTTCACTAACATTTCTCAATTCAAAAATTCTATACACGGTATGCAGCCAGTCAAGAAATATATCCAGATTAATCTTACCTTCAAATTCTGAAATTTACACTTTGAAATTGTAAAACTCATCTTGTGGCTTTTGAGGATGTCTAGCAACAATCTGACCACATCCTGGACTACCTCTCCTGCCACACCCCCTTTGTCTCCCTCGCTGCTCATATTGATCACCATAATCTTCCTTATAAATGTCGTCCTCGGAGTCTCCACCAACTACTTCAATGGGCAGGTCGTTGCTAGGAGAAGGACTATAGGCACGTCCTCTACGAGGCTGAAAAGCAAACTTTTTGGCTTTCAAGGTTTTATTTTCAAGTCGAAGTGTTTCTAATTGGTGTAACAACTCCTCCTGGGATAACGGTGAATGTTTTTGGCTGTCTTGTGACATGAAGGAAAGGGTGGAATAACCTAGGCTCTGATACCACTTAATGGTGGGATTTATGAATTTGGGATTGTTTTGTTTTGAGATTGGGATTGATTTGTTTTAGGCAGGAAAATAGGAAAAGGTTACGGCAAGTTGAACAGGTTTGGCAAATGTGTGGATTTTATTTTCAATAATTGGAAACAATTGAGACAGAATTGGCTAACAAGTCCTTCACAAAGTTTGTAGGATTTTCTATAAGCTTTCCAGTGATATAAGATACAAACTGATTGGATAAGTGGTCGCTGAGTTATGATCAAAAGAGTGCTAGAAGGTCAAATTTGGACACTGCTGGAAAATGGTTGAGAGAAGATGAAAGTTTTTGGAGAAACTCACAAACCCATATTTTTATAGTTTAGGAATACTAACAACCCTAGAAACTCACAACAAATTGGAGCTGGAAAGTGAAGATTTTATTTGTAATATATCTCCCTCCTCAAAACAAACATAAACGGACCTATATATGGAAAGTTGATAAGAATTTGGGAAGCCACATTAAATTGGCAACTCACAAATCCTTGACTTTCCAAAACAGATCATAAATATAATTAAGCATTCCTTAAATAGTCTTTAAACAAAATATCAAATAAAAAAATGAAAAATGGCTACTTTAAATGAAACTAAAAACAAAAAGTAGTAAATATAGGCTGAAAATTGTTTAAGTGAATTTCCAGACTTTTTATCCAATGAGACAACACCCAAGCTTGGATTTGAGCTTCTCCATGGGCTGGACGAGCATGTTTGATGAGGCTTCTTAGGATGGTTGGTTGGCTGTATCTTTGTCAAGTATGAGTAAGGCTTTTACAAAACCAAACGGCTTGACATGGGCATGAACTTCATGATAAAACCCAAATCAAAGTAGTCGTCAAATTCTTTGTCCTTGGCCTGCTGATTTACTTGATCTTTACTAAAATCCCATGCTTGCTAAATCTTCAAGGGCCTTAGTTGATGGCCCACCATCTGACTTCCACCTTTGAGGGGCATTGAACACCAAATTAATTTTGTGCCAGGAGCTCAAATTCCAAACCGCCCAACTTATATGAGTAATCCTGAGGAGATAAAGGAGCTTCAAAAGCATGTGGAGGAGCTTTTAGAGAAGGGGCACATAAGGGAAAGTTTAAGCCCATGTGCTATTCCTGTGTTGTTAGTGCCAAAGAAAGATGGAATATGACGTATGTGTGTGGATTGCAGGGCAGTAAATAAGATAACAGTAAAGTATCGCCACCCTATTCCTAGACTAGATGATATGCTTAATGAGTTATATGATGCACATTTCTTTATAAAAATTGATCTCATGAGTGGATATCATTAGATTAGGATGAAACAAAGAAATGAATGAAAAACTACTTTTAAAACTAAATATGGTTTGTATGAATGAGTGGTCGTGCCATTTGGTTTGACAAATGCACCTAGCACTTTCATGAGATTGATGAACCATGTTTTGCGTGAATTTATTAGCAAGTTTGTGGTTGCATACTTTGATGTTATTATGATTTATAGAAAAATCCTATGTGAGATTTTTTTGCATCTTAAATCTGTACTTGAGGCACTTAGAAGTGAAAAGTTGCATGATAAGCTTAAAAAGTATTTTTTTTGTATGGATAAAGTTGTGTTTCTTGGCTTTGTTATTTCTGCCCGTGATGTTCATTTGATGAGGAGAAGGTTAAGGCTATCAATGATTGGCCTACTCCTAAGTTAGTTATTGATGTGCGTAGCTTTCATGGTTTGGCTAGCTTTTATAGGCGTTTTGTTAAGGACTTTAGCACCATTGCTACACCATTGACTGAAATAATTAAAAAGGATGTTGGCTTTAAGTGGAATGAGGCACAAGAACTTGCAAATTATACTTTAAAAGATAAATTGTGTTATGCACCTGTTCTAACTTTGCCTAACTTTAATGAATCTTTTGAAATTAAATGTTGATGAGAACCAAGGTCAACATGTTCTTGATGAAAAGCTTGCTGCCATGGATGGAGGATGACATGGAGATTCACGTGTGAAGCATGCTGCCATAGGTGGACAAGTTGCTGCCAATGATCCATTATATGTTCTTAGTAGGCCAATCACAAGATCAAGATCCAAAAAGATTAAACTTGGGCATATTTGGACAATTGGGCCAAATTGAAGTATTCAACATGCAAGAACAAGCCATTCAAGTTAGGCTTGGAAGAGGAAGATCTAATCTTGATCCATTGTATCAAGGTTGTGGAAGACTAAACCAATCTTGAAGATTACATGTTTGGGTTGTGCATTCTTGAACAAATTCTTGAAGATTACATGTTTGGGCCATGAATCATGTTTAGGACTCAAGTATTGGTTTATTTGGTATGGATGAAATTCTATGTTAGGGAGGCTTTGGTTGTGTCTAAATCTAATTAGATGTCTTTAGATCAGATTTGATTAGTTAAAGTTTGAATTGTAGTCAAGTCTTACAATCCTATTCCAAGTGGGATTGACATGACTTAGACTTTTGTTACAAGTAGGATTAGTTTGTTAAATTCACATTAGGTTTATCTTGTCTTAAAATCCTACATGTACTAGGATTGGTGTGATACATATCAGATTAGGAAGTTAGAGACTTGGTCAAATCAGATTTGTTATGACGTTGTTTTTTAGAGTTTTATTAGAATTAGTATTTATAGGGTCTTGGACGTTCATTATGAGTGAGAGTTAAGATTATACAATTGGAAAATAGAGAGAGAGTTTTCTCCTTGAGTTCTTGAAAGAACAAACCCAGAACTTATCAAAAAATCCTTTCTTTGTGGCATTCACAGCACTTCCATTTTAACCTTCATTCAAGTTCTTGTATTCCTTGGGTTTAGACTTTAATATAGTCTAAGTTTCTAGTTTCATTGTTTCTTGGGTGTAGGTCTTTTATACTAAGGTTCTTGTATTTTTAGACAAAGGGTCAAGGTTCATCAAAACCATATTTGTGTTTAGGTTTCTTGGGATCATATAATCAGATTCTTGTGGGTTTTCTAGGGTTCATCTCTATTGTGTTCACATCAAATTTGATGCTTTTGGGATAGGTATTGGTGCTATTTTGATGCAGGGTAGGCATCCAATTGCTTTCTTTAGTGAAAAACTTCATGGACCACAACTGAACTATTCTACTTATGACAAGGAGCTCAATGCCTTGGTGAGAGCATTAAATACTTGGCAACACTACTTATGGCTAAAGGAGTTTGTAGTGCATTCTGACCATAAATCACTTAGGCATTTGAAAGGCCAAGGTACATTGAACAACGGACATGCAAGTGGCTAGAGTTCATTGAAACATTTCCATATATGATCAAGTACAAGCAAGGTAAAGGAAAATGTAGTAGCTGATGCACTATCAAGAAGGTACACTCTAATCAATTTTGTAAGTTCTAAAATGATTGGATTTGAGTTTATTAGGGACTTGTATGCTTCGAATTCTAATTTTGGGAATGTTTATGGTGCATGTGAGCATGCTGCATTTCAAAAGTTTTATATGCATGATGGGTACTTGTTTAAGGAGAATAAGCTTGGTGTGCCTAATTGCTGTACGCGTGACATACCTGCGCATGAATCACATTGTGGGAATTTGATGGGCCATTTTGGGGTGCAAAATACATATGACATATTTTGTGAGCATTTTTATTGGCCTTATATGAGAAACGATGTTGAGAAAGTTTGTTCTATGTGTGTTGTATGTAGACAAGCGAAATCAAAGACCCATCCATATGGTTTGTATAACCCTTTGCCAGTGCCTAAGTATCCTTGGATTGATATAACTATGGACTTTGTTTTGGGACTGCCTAGGACAAAAAAAGGTAGGGATAACATATTTGTTTGTGGTTGTTGATAGATTTAGTAAGATGACACACTTCATTGCATGTCATAAAACTGATGATGCGACAAATATTGCTGATTTGTTCTTTAAAACGTTTGCATGGTGTTCCTAAGACCATTGTTTATGACCGTGATGTAAAGTTCTTAAGTAACTTTTGACATGTGTTTTGGGAGAAATTAGGTACTAAACTTTTGTTTTGTACTACATGTCATCCTCAAATAGATGGTCAAACTGAAGTGGTAAATAGAACTTTGAGTTCTCTGTTGTGTGCTGTTACAAGTAAAAATCTTAAAACTTGGGAAGAATGTTTGCCTATAGTTGAATTTGCATATAATAGGAGCATTCATTCTACTACTGGTTATTCTCCATTTCATATAGTTTATGGATTTAACCCTTTAACACCTTTGGATTGGTGTCCTTTGCCATTAAATGAGATATCTAGCAGGGATGGACAATATAAGGCTGAATTGGTGAAGAGCATTAATAAGAAGGTGAGGTAACAAATAGAGAAGTGTAATGAAGCAAATGCTCACAGGGCTAATCAAGGGCGCAAGTTGATGAGATTTGAACCTGGTGATTAAGTTTGGGTGCATTTCAGGAAGGAGAGGTTTCCTAAGCAAAGGAAATCAAAGTTGGATCCTAGAGCCGATGGACCATTTCAAGTACTTGAAAGGATTAATGATAATGCCTATAGGATTGATTTATCAGGTGAGTATCAAGTGTCTACTACTTTTAATGTTGCTAACCTCTCTCCCTTTTGACGAGGGAGAGAATGATACAACTAGCCTTGGAAAGGATGGCAAGGAGATTCAACGCCACAACACCACTCAACAAGACAAGCTTTCTATGTCTAATGGACCAATTACAAGGCAACAAGCTTCAAAGCTCAAGCAAGCTGTGCAAGGATTTGTTCAAGGCTTACTCACATCTCAAATTCATGATGAGGCCATGACATCCATAGAAGAACACCAAGGCATGCCAAAGCTTGTAATTTTGCTAAGGGAAGCATGAAGAGGCTAGTACTTAGCCAAATTTTGAAAACAAGCTTAATATCTCTTATACAAGGGTTGATTGTATCATTTGGGCTTTTAATTTCGTTGATTTTATTTAGTTTAAGTTTTGAACTTGTTTTATGGGCTGATTGTATTAAGCCCATTGTTTGGCTTTAGAAGTTTAGGTCCTCTTATTTTCTACAATATAAATAGAATAAGATGAGGGATGTAAGACCACTTTTGTGTCATCGATTAATAGAATTTTCAGAATTTGGATTTCTTCAAGAGAGGTGTGATTGCCTTCTTGATTACTTCAATAAATTGGTTTGAAACAATGAGTAAGTACTTACAACGTGAATTAGTTTCTGATTTCTTTAGGATTGGGTCTTAATTCACGAAATTGGTGTTTAATCAAACATGTTCTTAGGATAGAAAGTTGGGATAATGCACTAATAGAATTAGGGGGTTTCAAGAACTCAGATTTCTTGGGGTTTCCGTATCAGCAAGAGTTACGTTGACAAAGTATTATGTGATGTGATACCCATGGATGCATGTAACTTGTTATTGGAGAGACCATGGCACTATTATAGAGAGTTTATTCATGATTGGAGAAAGAACACCTACATCTTCAAGTTCAACAAGAAAACCATCACTTTAGCCTAACTGAACACTACCACTCTCATCACCACCTAAATTTGAAACCATTTAAAAGAACCATTTTCTAAATGCCAACCAAGTGGAAAAAGCCATCATCAAACACTAACCCATCCTAACCTTGCTCATAGACTAGAGGAGAGAAGTCATAGAGTGTGAACCCCATTCGTTAGTCAAACCATTACTCTTTGAATTCCAAGATGTTTTCCATAATAAGTTGCCACCCAAATTACCACCATAGAGGGGTGTTGAGCACCATATAGACTTGTTACTGGGAGCACCCCTACCAAACAAACCAGCCTATAGATGCAATCTAGAGGAGTCTAAGGAGTTTCAAAAACAAGTGGATGAACTGAATCAGAGGGGATTCATGAGTTAGAGTAGGAGTCCTTATTTGGTTGCCACCTTGTTAGTGCCAAAGAAAGATGGGAGTTATCAGATGTGTGTTGATAGTCAAGCTATAAATAATATCACCATCAAATATAGGTACCTCATACCTAGGCTCGATGATGTGCTCAATGTGTTGCATGGGTCAAACATTTTTCCAAGATTAATCTTCGAAGCAGATATCACCAAATAAGGATGAGAGAAGGAGATGAGTGGAAGACAAACTTCAAAACCATAGGACTTTATGTATGGATGGTTATGTCTTTTGAACTTTCAAATGCACCAAGAACTTTCATGTGATTGATGAATGAGGTATTGAAACCTTTCTTAGGTAGATTTGTAGTGGTTTATTTTGATGATATACTTGTGTATAGTCATTGCAAGAGTGACCATGTGAGCCATCTTAGACAAGTGTTTGTGATATGCTTGTGTATAGTCATTGTGAGAATGACCAAGTGAGTCATCTTAGACAAGTGTTTGAAGTATTAAGGAAGTGAAGATTGTATGCTAAGATGGAGAAGTGTGAGTTTTTTATGAAGAGTGTAGTGTTTCTTGGTTATGTTGTGACAGGAGATGGCATTATGGTTAACCAATCAAAAGTGGTTGCAATTCAAAGTTGGTCAGAACCTAGATCCATCAATGATGTTAGAAGTTTTCATGGTTTACATCATTTCATAGAAGATTTGTGCCAAATTTTAGCACAATTATGGATGTTGTGATTGACTGCATGAATAAGGGCAGCTTTGAGTGGACTAAAGAAGCAAATGAAGCCTTTGAGATGATTAAGAAAAAGCTTTGTGAAGCACCCATTCTAGCCTTAATCGATTTCAACAGAGTTTTTGAAATCGAGTGTGATGCAAGTGGGGTTGGAATTGGGACAGTACTTACTTGAGATAAAAGGCCATTAACTTACTTTAGTGAGAAGCTCAATGAATCAAGGAGGAGATATAGTATTTATGACAAGGAGTTTTATGTCTTAGATCATTGGAGTCATTATCTAAGGCCAAAACAGTTTGTGTTGCATTCATATCATCAAGCACTCAAGTTTACCAATGGACAACATACACTAAACTTGAGGAATATCAAGTGGGTTGAAGTTCTTCAATCCTTTTCATTTGTTTCTAAGTACAAGTAAGGGAGTACTAATGTGGTGGCTGATGCGTTGTCAAGAAGGTACTCAATTTTTACCATTCTAAATGCTAAAATACTTGGGTTTGGTATGTTGAAGGAACATTATAAGTTTTATAAGGAGATGGCATCAATATGGCTTAATATACTAAGGGCATTTTCAAAGATTATGTGTTGAATAATGGATTTAGGCAACAAATTTTGTGTGCCTAATGGGAATTTTATAGAATTACTTGTGAGGGAAGTGCATGAAGGAGGAGTTGCTGGTCATTTCGGGTAATTAAGACTTTGGACATTCATAAGGAGAAATTTTACTGACCAAAGATGCTAGGGGATGTACAAACCATTGTGGCTAGGTGTGGTGTTTTTCAAAGAGCCAAAAGCCATTTAAAAGCTGATATCTATATTACATTTCCAATTCCACTTCAACCATGAAAAATTTAAGCATGGACTTCAGTATTGCATTGCTGAGAACTCTAAGAGGTAAAGATTCTGTTCTGGTTATTATGAATAGATTCTAAAAAATGGCACATTTTATTGCATGCAACAAGACTCATGATGCATCCCATGTGGCCAGGGGCGGACCTACCCCAGAACATGGGGTTGCATATGCAACCCCATTCAAAACAAAATGAAATCAAAATACCTA
>JANZXR010338633.1:0-25116 GCA_027575705.1 Erythroxylum echinodendron | reverse complement strand
GATGGTCTTTATTATGGTTTATCATCATTAAATGGAGTTATGAACTTACCATTAAATGGTGTAATGGTTATCTTTTACTGTTAGCATGTAACCTATTAGCATTCATTAGATTAAAGAAGAAAAATGTACATTGGATGGACCATCTTCCTTCTTTTTTCTTACAAAAACTGAAATTGGTAATTCAATTTTAAGTTATGGTCTTTTCATATAGCCATTTTAAAGATAAATGAAGAGAGACTCATTTATAGGTTGCTTTATGATTGATTAATGGAAGAAGTGATGCATTGGATGCCTCTTTCTTCTTCCATTCCATGCATAACCAAATTTGATAGTGTAAGAAAGACTTCTTGCAAGTTTTTAGAATCTCTCTCCTTTCATGCAAGGGTGAACCAAAATTACCAAGTGAAAGAGTTTCATTTTTGGTTCATCTTCTTCTAAGAAAATCTCCTCCAAACATTTCTTCTCCTATCCCACCAAAGGATTTTGTTAACCTAGTTGTTCTTGAAGAACAAAAGGTAAATCAAATTGGTTGTGGATACAGAAATAAGGAGAAGATAGATTGCTAAAGGAAAAGATTCAAAAGCAAAGGATTTGGATACAAGAAGAAGGAGAGGATAGCGCAGCAAGGATTTAAAGCTGTAGCAAAGGAGTCGGTAATACTCTTCATTTTGTTTATGTAATAGCGCAGCAAGGATTTAAAGCTGCAACAAAGGAGTCGGTAATACTCTTCATTTTGTTTATGTAATTTTATTATCCTTATACCATATCATATATGGATTGGCATAATAATTTGGATTTGTTGCTTCCGCTGGAAAAATGATTTCTTAAAAGTTTTGAAATATACCGTTTCTACAAATATAGCATGCTTTCTTTTTGCGATCCAACACCATGGTATGCTGATATTATGAACTATCTAGTGAAACATAAAATACCTAATGATTTGAGTAGAGCTAAATAGAACAAAATAAAGAGTGATTCAATATATTATATTTGGGATTGTCCGCAATTGTGGAAGTGTTGTTCTGATAAAGTGATTAGGAGATGTGTGCATGAACATGAATGCAAATCTATTTTGAAAATTTTCCATTCATATGCTTGTGGTCGTTCTATTAGGAAAATACATTAATGTGGTTTTTATTGGACAAATATATTTCGAGATTCCTATATGTTCTACAAAGTATGTGAAAAATGCCAGAAATAAGATAATTTATCCCATAGAAGATCAAATGCCTTTATCTCCAATCCTTGCATGTGAAAATTTTGATGTATGGGGCATCGATTTTATGGCCCCATTTCCTTCTCCTTTTGGTTTTGTTTACATTTTGTTGGCTATGTATTATGTTTCTAAATGGCTAGAAGCTAAAGCTACTAGAACTGATGATTCTAAAGTTGTTGCAGAATTTGTCAAGTCCAACATTTTTGTCAAGTTTGGAACACCACGAGCATTGACTAGTGACAGGGGTACTCATTTTTGCAATCAAGTGGTGTGAAATCTAAAGAAGTATCATGTCACTCACAAGGTGTCCACGACCTACCATCCACAGGCAAACAAGCAAGCATAAGTGTCCAATACAGAAATCAAGTCAATGCTTCAGAAGATGGTGAGCTTAAATCATAAAGACTGGAGTCAACGGCTTGATGATGCTCTTTAGACATATAGGACCGCATATAAGACACCGATTGGCATGTCTCCAAACCAGCTAATTTACGAAAAGACATGTCATCTTCTAGTGGCGATTTAGCACAAAGCTTTTTGGGAAATTAAGCACTGTAATATGAAGATGGATGTTAGGAGTAAATATAGAAAGTTACAACTACAAGAATTGGAAGAGCTTAGGCTTGGCTCTTACGAGAATGCAAAAATTTACAAGAAAAACATGAAACAATTTCACGATAAGATGATACTTAGGAAGAATTTTGTTACCGGACAAAAAGTTCTTCTCTACCATTAACGACTTATGCTTTTCCCGAGTAAATTATGTTCCCATTGGATTGGACCTTTTGTTGTTACTAATGTATTTCCATATGATGTAGTTGAAATTGAAAGCTTATAGACGAATAAGAATTTCAAGATCAATGATCATCGACTGAAACCCTTCTATGAAAGATTCCAAGTGGAGGATATGGAAGTGATAGGGTTAGAAAACCATACTTACGAAGATTGAGCAGCATGGAGTCAAGCCAACGATGGTAAACAAAGTTGCTACTTAGGAGGCAACCCATGGGAAGTTGATTTATGTTTATTTACATTTTCGTATTTATTGTTTTTGTTAAATGCTTCATTTCTTGCTTTTGGACCTTAGTTTTTATACACATTTTTTAGCTTAATTGTTGATTATATGACTTCTTTGGCATTTTTAAAATTGAATAAATAAATAAATATTTTTTATTTTTCTATTGCTTTTAAGAGTATTTAGTCATAATTAGAGCATGAATTGAATATAAAAATATGGCAACTTTAACATGTACTTTTTTTCTTGTGATTGGTCAATGTGCATTATCTTTAGAAGAGTAGTGACTAGTGGTAGACAAAAGTCAATAAGATTTTGAACCTTATTAGACTGACACATCCATATAAGTCTTATTGTCTTATTGTTTATGTGTGACCTTCATGACATATACATCCTAACTTTGCCTTGATTCTATTTTAGACGACATTTTAATCACATGCATGTCCATGAAAATGATTGGGCATTCTTTATTTTTACAATCTATATTAGCCAAATAGCCTACCCATTGATATGAAATTTCCTTTATTAAGCCCCTTTAAGCTTTATTGGACTTCCTTTTTGTGTTAACCACATTACATGTTTTAAACTAAACTAAAGGTCCTACTCAAGCCTTAAAGCTAGTGGGGCATTTGTTAATTGTTGATAATTATGGATGTACAAAAAGATAAGTGTGGGGGTGTTCATATTTGTGGGATGGTTATTATTGTTTAGAAACCACTTTACATTTTATTGATGAAATTCCCATGTCAATGTAGCTTCTTTCAATTTTTATAAAAAAAAGGAAGAGAAAGGGAAAAAGAAAAAGAGAAAAAGTAAAAGAAAGAAAAAATGTTCGAATAAAAGTATCAAGGAGGAAATACATTTGTTTTGAAAAGTTTTTCATTTTTTTCTCCTCCAAAAGTTATATTAAATGGTGATGAGGAAGATGTTGTTTTGGAAGGATCACTCCTTATAGTTTCAATGGATTTTCATCAATGATTTTTACAAGCAATTCCTTCTAATTGGTTATGCTTCATGTGGTTTATAGTGCGAGAGCATGAATTTGAGCTATGAAATATAATTGTTGCATTCATCATAACTGATGGTACCCAATTTTGAATGAATGTTAGCCTGTACGCTTTATGTCTCATTGAGTGTTACTTTTTCTTCACTAGCTTAATGAATTTTATGCTATATTATCCAAATACATGTCACCTTAACTTTACTTGTATTACAACCCTAGAAAAGTCCTTTGATTCATGATTTATGCATATGACTTTTAGTGTTAGAGAAATGAAATGATATAAAAAGTAATGAAATGTTATGATCATGAATGGTGTTTGAGCATACCTATGGATCTATCTTATTTAAACACATTTTGTCCAAGTATACCTCTATATTGTTTAATTTCTAAGAGTGATGAATGTTAATTGGTCATGAGTAGGAGAATCGAATGTTGAGATCTTGCTATGGTTTTGAGTAAATGATTTTTTGCCTATCATTTTGATTGTGATGTTTTACCTAAGAACAGTTAAAAGTTAAGTATAGGGGAAATTGATTATACATTTATTCCATAATACTTAGTGATTAATGATATGAAAATTCTTACGATACTCACTTTAGTTCATATTTGATTTTAGGCACAATTCGGAAGCATAATAGCTATAGTGAGCCGACAGCATACTCGTTAAGCCATCTTCTCGAGATTCATTGAGCCGAAAGCATACTCGTTAAGCCATCTTTTCGAGATTCATATTCTATTTTCTTCATGGAGCTAGAAGGATTAGAATGAAGATGAAATAAGAAAATGTCAAAAGAATGAAAAATGACAAAAATCATGGCCATAAGATGTGTCTCAAGACTATGACAAATTTGTCATGGGCGTGACACACCAAGTCGTGCCTATGATTTTCCACCTGTCCTATTTCTAACCTAATCTTTTACTATAAAAGCATTAAGTTGTGATGGTGGATGAGAAAACATATGTGGTTTTCTTCATTCTCTCTTTAGTTTTTGACATATCAGAGGCTATTCATGCGTCTCTTTTGGATATTGATGGAGAAGATGGAGGGCTAACCTTACCAATTCCAGTTCAAAGGTAAAGTCGACGTCAAGGAGCACGTTTAGGCATATCATAATTATGTATCATTTTCTTTCCTATTTTTGGATTGTTTACGTTATTTTGTGTTTATTGGTTGGGTATTATATAAGGACGATTGTGATGCTTTATTGAATTGTTTTTCATGAGAACCCATTGCTAGAACTTTGAATATGATATGCAATAGTCGTGCTTGAATTCGTTTGTGGCAACTAATGGTATTATATCATTAGGGATAATGTAAAAAAGATTAAATAATCAGAGCTTGTGTGATTATTGCTTCTGATTAAACTTAGAGAGCTTACTCTAAGTTATCCGATAGTTAGGTTTAATTAACGAGCTCTTCTTGATTAGCTATGACTAAGGAAAAATCAGGATTAATAGAGCTTGTTGTTAATTCATGATTAAAGCAAAGTTAAGACATACTGTCATTAAGGTTACACATGAATAAAATACAACGAGACTGATATGGAGGTGTCAATCTATAAAGACTCAAAATCTCACTGGCTTCTGTTTACCACTAGTCACTACTCTTCTAAAGATAATGTATATTCACTAATCACAAAAGGTAAAAGTACATGCTCAAGTTGCTATGAATTTTTTCTATTTAATTCACTCTCTAATCATGACCAATAGAGAAAGAAAAATTGTTTGTTTGTTCGTATTGGTTCTCTCTCTCCTTTTGTTTGAAAAATTAAAAACATTTAAGAACAAGCAACTTAAAAACACACATGAATATCCTAACAAGTGAAAAAAAGTAAAGGAAAAGAAATAACATCCCTTGGGTTTCCTCCTAAGAAGCGCCTTTTTTTGTTATCATTGGCTTGACTCCTTGTTTTTCTCATCACTTGACAAAGTTATGATCTTTAGGCTTCAAATATTATGCTTTCTCCACTTAAGATTCTTCAGGATAGGGAATAAGTTAATGAACACTCACATTTAGCATCTTCCCTATCTTCATACTCTTAATCTCTACTGGGTCCCTGCACTCTTGGAATATCTCTTCACCTTTTTCTTCCTTAATCAATTTCTCTAACCTTTTAAGTAAGGGTGAAGGGTTAGTCTTAATAAAAATTAGGGACTCAATACTCACCTTCTTCTTCACAAGCAATCCTTTGAGTATTCCTCTGAAGGTTCTCAAGCTCCATTCCACTCTGTAAGGTTTTTACGTTAACGTTCCTTGGATTCAACTCAGGTTGAGATGGTTGCGTCTAACTGCTTCACGATTCTAGGAGGTTGACAGCAACCATCAGTTAACCTATTTGGCTTACTAAGTTCTAGATTCTAGATGTTATATCTTGCTGAAATTTTATCACCTCCTGCTGAAATTGCATAGTATTAGTAGCAAGAGACATAACTAAGTCTTCTAGAGAAGTAACCGAGCTGGAATAGGAGGCTTTTGTCCTATTCAGGAATTGTTGCACATCCTTCAACCCATCGAGGAAGTAGTTTGCTAGTCATCCCCTCCATAACTAAAATTTGTATGATCACTCCAAGCTTAGTTATAAGGTTAGGAATATGGGTTATGTGGAAATTCCACCAACAGAATTTATTATATCCAGCAGTGGTATACTCCCTTCAGTGTAACCTTTTTATACACAAAAGCAAACAAACATGACGAGCTCAAGAAATAAATGTAAAAAGTAATTATAAACTAATATATAAAAAATACCAATTAAAATTAAGAACAAAAACTAAAGCAATACATTTCCCAGTAATGACATCAAAATTGGTAGCGCGTCGTAATAATACAGAAAATAAATAAACTTAAAACTAAAATTAGTGATAAGTCTAAGTCACTCCACAAAGAGTGTGTGGAAAGTTTTTGTAATAAAAATTATTAGTGTTTAGGATAGGGGGATTGGTTAAAATTGGTAAAGAAAATAAAGTGAAACTCAACTAACAAAAACAAATTAGAGCAAGAAGTAAAAAATAATAAAATTGATGAATCGATTTCGGAATCCAATTCTTGATTCAATCTCAGCCTACATATGAATAAGCATACTTTAAAGCAAGAAGTAAAAAATGATAAAATTGATGAATGGACTTCGGAATCCAATTCTTGATTCAATCTCAGCCTACATATGAATAAGAATACTTTAATATCTTGTTATTTTCATACCTTTCCTAGCAACTATTAATCGTAGGTTAACAATAAGCTTTATTAACCACGGTTTTCTCTTAGATTGTATTTAGTTAAAACAAGCTCTTTAACTAAACCTAGCCATCGAACAACCTAGAACAAGCTCTCTTGATTCAATAGGACAGTCGCATTACGAGTTAGGAAAACAAATTAATTAAGATAAAAATCACATAAGCTCAGATCATTTAACCAAAGTTACATTATTCCTAATTATTCGACATCGTTAGTTGCCAAAAATGAATCCAAACACAATGATTACGTAAACTAAAACCCTTCTGAAACCAAAATCTTAACAAACTAAAACCCAAATATTACTTCCAAAATGGATGTGATCTGCTAACCATAAATTTTTAGTTGAACGTCATCTCTTCTCTTTAGTCAAACCAAATTTGTTTGAACCCAAGCATCAAATGAAGATGATTTTCTCGTAGATGAAAAGCTTTATGCAAGATCATTAGTTAAAAAATGATGTCATATAAATCATAAATTCATGTGGGTGTTTCAATCCACATGATGTTGGATGTGACACATGTTATACTACGTAATAAGAAATGACATTTTTTATTTAATGACCATTAGGTTTTCTAACGGAGATGGACAATAGGGGGTTATGTGTAACAATAATAAAGCTATAGAGGATGATTGATAGTTTTTAAAATTCAAGGTTTAAATTAAAAGAGGCTTAAACCATAGGGGACTATTATGAATTTCCCTTTTCTTCTTTATGAGTGGGGGAAAGCGAACTAGGTGAAAGCTTGATTTTGAAAAAGAGCATTTCTCCATTTAAATTCTAATTTTAGCTAAAAATAATAATTTAGAACTCATAGTTAATTGGGCTTATAAGCCTATTAAGATTAATTTTCTATTTTGTTTACTTTATTGGGTTTGGACTTATGGGTCCATTAAGTTAGTTTGGTAATATCTTTATCGTTTTAAAACCAATAACAATTATTTGGCTTTTAATTTCTTTTCTTAAAGGTATAGTCTCCCCTTTTCTTTTAAAAGCTTAAATTTTATTTTTATTTTTAATTTCAGTCCTTTCTTTTTAAGCTAAGTTGGTCTAAGTGCTTTATCTTTAAATCATTTTTTTTTCTTCGTATCCATTTAAACTTACTTAGTTTCGATTTACCTATCTAAATTAAATGAGTTTTATTTAATATTATTTCATGTTTAAGGTCCAAACTTCAATTTTCAGTCAATACCCATTTTCATTCAAGATACTTTCTATTTCAAAATCATTAAATTCTAGCTTTCTTTTTAAATATAATTAAATCCTTTTTAGTTTGGAGCTTTTTTTATAAAAATTCCTTTTTTAATCAAATCATGAAAATCTCAATTTCATTTTATTCTCAAATATTAAATTTTCTTCTTTTACACTTTTTCTTTATCTCTAAGCCTTATGAAACAATCATATCATACTTAAGTAATTTATTTTTTTTAACCCCTAGGTCAACCATAAATTCTCAGGTCCTCATTCACATATTTTAAATCTCATTTCAAGTTTTAAGTATTAATTCAACAAATTTATTTTAAGCTCTAAGTAAACTATAAGCTCCTAGGCATTTAACATGTTTTGTTTTCTTTATTTAGCTTGCTTTTAATCAGTTTACACTCATTTTTATTTTCTTTTCAAAAATTTCTAAAACAGCAGAAATATTTTCTAAACTTGAGTAATTGTTTAGGCAAATAAACTAGGGTGCCTTACACTTTTCTAGTTTTACAATTCAATCCAGAACTCATTTTTAGTTAAGACATTTTTAATTTCTTTCTTTTAGTTTTTCTTTATGTTTCCTTAAGAAGATAGAGTTATGACTTATTGATATACATGTAATTCCAACCCCATCTTTGATTAATGCTTTTTCAAAAACCTCGGTGACACTTATGCTAGCTTTAATGGGGACTAGAAGATTTAAAAAATTTTAGGTTTTATATTTTTTTTAATTTTAAGGAGTTGTTTATTTTTAATTAAATTTTTATTTCCACAATATACAGGTTATGAGATCTATAATAATATGAGTGTTGTGAGATCTATAATAACATGAGTTCATGTACATATTTGTAGCAATTTATGACTTTATATATATATATACACACACACACACATTTATATATAATAAACACTACCCTAGAAACTCCTTATGTTTCTAGGGTAGTGTTTATTATATATAAACATGTGTGTGTGTGTGTGTGTGTATATATAGGTAAAGCTTTAAGAAAGTTATTTGATTTCCTTTAGGATGCATGAGCATATAATTATTTGTATATTTTTGTTCAATTCTGTTTCCCTATTTTACCAAAAACTTCTTTTGGATACCCCTATAACATTGAGGCTAAAATGATTCCCATTAAATTATATTTGTCAATCAGCATTTATTCCTTCCTCCCTTTTAGGATTGAAACGATGAGAATATAAGAAGAATAATTTAATTCTTATTAGTCATTTTAGACTCATCCTTTTTTTAAGGTTCAATTAATCTCTAATGATATAATATTACTCTTGAAACTAAGTGTACTAATCAGCTTATAGTTTACGAGTAAAGCCGATCTTTAGGAGATGTCAAACCTTAATGCATATTAAAGCAAATCAACTTGTCTTTCTTAATCCCTACATGGCTTCACTTTTGTCGACATCCATAACTTTTATAAGCTAGGAGGATTTTCTTTTGGCTATTTCTGTGAAATCATACAACTTTATTAGATTTGTATTATTCTTATTTAAAAATTCCATTTTCATGTTATTCTTCTATTTTAATATTCTCAGTCATTGGTGTTTTAAATAAAAATTCATATGTTTGAGAGATCACACTTTTATCCTACATATATGTATAAGCTAACTTCTTTTTGAGTTTTGGTTACAAACATCATAAATATCTCATTATATAAAAATAAAAAGGAGTCGTAGCCTCTAAAAGCATAAATGAAGTTGGGAGAAAAAGAAGAAATTAGCTACATCATAATTTGGTCATCTCTTCTTTTTTTTTACTACAATGAAGAAATTGATTTTATATAATGATGGTTATGAACTCAGAAAATTTTTGTTATGTATCTTTGAAATTTGTTTTTTTAATTTTAAAATTTATTCTATTTGGTATAACCATGTACTTATAAATATCTTTTTTTTCTTGCGAAGGGATTGATTTTGCCAATCATAGCTCCAGGAAGAAAGGGTAAAAAAATTTACAAGTGAAATTCTTATCTCACATAGTCTAAGATTAGACTAATGGAACTACCATAATTAGAGAAGTTTAAGGTGGAAAAGTTAAGTGAAAAACTAGACCATATTATAGAGGAGTTCAGGCTATAAATATTAAGTAAAAGAAAATCTCTTACTAAGGGGGAGACTCAAACCAATAGGCTCGTAGCACAAGTTCTCTTTGGTGCACCTCCTCCTTCATTTTATCTATATGTAAGGCTCTCGACACCTCCTTCACTAGCTTGTTAATTCTCATTGGCATCAATGCCTTAATTTCCATTAAGTTATCAATTCATTTTGCATCTACCTATATCTTTTCTCTATCATTTTCCTAACAATTCCCTTTTATTTAAGCCTACTTTAATCCATTTATTTCTATATACTCAATGCCATCAATTTTCACACATCATATGCTAGAAATGGGAGCATTAGAAATGATCCATTTAATACCAATTCCTTTGGCACCAATATATATCAACTATAGAGCTAACATTAGTGTGTAAACATTCTTTCTATAACACTTGGCCATAAAGAAAGCCTATGAGGGAGTCATAAAAGACAAGTTTACTAGCATAAAAAAAAGATACATAAATAGATGATGTATATGAATAGAGTTATAAAAGACAAGTTGACTAGCATAAAAAAAAGATACATAAATAGATGATGTATATGAATAGAAGAGCTACATATGCTAATGTTTTGCTAGTTATGGAGTTTTGCTTAATGTTGAATATTCAATTGTCTCACAAGTTCAAAATGTAGGAATTTGAGAAGTACAATGGAAATTTATATCCAATGATTGATATAAGAATGTTTTATAATAAGTTGGTTGCCCATATTAACAATGAAGAATTATTGGTTTATTGTTCCCTAAAAAGTATTATTAGACCATTGTTAAGAAGGTTTCAAATTTTGAATCAATCATTTATGAGACATTGAAGGGAACTAGTTAATTTATTCTTAACATAGTCCAATTTTAGCCGAGACACTTTGGTAACTCATGAGGAACTTTAGCAAATGCATAAGAAGCCTAGTAAAAGCTTAAAGGAGTGTATAAAAAGGTGGCATTTAAAGGAACCCAAAGCCTAACCACCTTTATTAGAAAAAATAAACTATGTACCTATTTTTAAATATATTACAAAAGCTACACTATAACATGTAAATTTTCAAATTGCCCCTTTAATAAGTTGGTCAAACAATATAAAATCTTGAACAATGTGATGAAAAAAAGGAAAATAGACAATATTTAGGAAACCACCAAGAATCCTTTCTAGAAGTAAAAAGAAAGAGGAAGCAAATTAGGTTGAAGTAATGTATGCTTCACACCATCTTAAAAAATCCAATAATTAGAGAAAGAACCGTAAAGATGAGAGAATCTCAATCAACCTTCTACCTCCCTAATTCATATAAAATTATCCTTAAGTGTCGCTATTACTGGTTTTGTATACTTCACAAGTGGCATTTGTTTAGGGTTACCACAATCAACTAAGTCATCTACCATTTAGGCTACCATTTAGGCCACCTTTTATACCATAATAGCCATTTCTTTAACCTCAACTTAGTTACGCTCCACTTATGAATCAAATTTAGAGGAAATAAAGCCAATAAGGTCAATAATAATAATAGCAAGGACCATAAAACTAAGGAGGTTAGAGGAACAAAAGGGAGCCTTTTCCACCAAAGGGAATGACTCTAGCATATATCTACAAGTTGTTTATAAAATAGAAAAAATTATGATATCTATAAGTTATTTATAAAATAAAAAAAATTATGTCAAACCATATATAAATAAAATCATTATCCAAGTATTTATATATAGTCTAACCCCCTCCCTCTTATTCCATAAATACCTAATAAATAGTTCGAGATTCCATATCCTTACTAGCATAAAACAGAGCTGACATGTCAATATTATGATGACGTTGTAGGACACTCATCTAGAACTTATGTGACCTTCTAGGATAAATTCATATGCTTTTTAAAACAAGGGTAGCTTAAAAATAATCTCTTACTAGAACATTCAACTTGAATGGATGTTGTTACAACAACTAATGGAGGAGCCAAAGTTTACGTAAATATGCTTAATTTTCTTATTTTCTTTCTATTCATCAACTAGGTCTATAAAACGAGTTTTTATTAATATGGATCATTCACACATTTAAACAATCTCTAAATTTTGACTTTTATTAAATTTTAAATGCTTTTTCAGAATCAAAGACTTCATTTATTTAGATGCTAAGTTGAATGTTATAAATGATGACTAATTGATGAATGCTTAAATATTTACTTAACTAATCTTAATGTAAGGACCAAAATTGTACCCTAGTTGGAATGTTACATATTCATTAAGGTACATGTATGATAGGTGTTAAAAATTGTGACATGATTGAGAATTGCACATGTCTTGAATTTTGGATCATACTTCGAGTGTGAGCTCTTAGTATGTGGACTTTATTATCTTGAAGAATCAGAACCATGTTCCAACACTCAGGAAGTCTTTAAGTTGGAATTAATTAACATCATTAGAGGATTGAGGTATTAAAATGTACATTTGGACTAGGAAAATTGTTAAGTTGCAAGATAAATTAGTACATGAAAATTAGAATGACTAAGCCTATGAGTTATTGACATTTGGCATAGTTAATGTATTGAAATTTGGCACCATTGGTTGAGTGACAAGTGGACCAATATTAGATTTACATGTGGACTAATCATTTAACGACACATGATAGCATTCATTAAGTAACAAATGGCCTAATAGAAACCTATGAGTTATTAGCATTTGGCATAGCTAATACATTAACATTTGGCACCATTGGTTGAGTGACAAGTGGACCAATCTGAGAGAGACATGTAGACTAATCATTTAATGGCACATGGCAACATTCATTACGTATCAAATGACCTAATATATGTGTGACTTATGGCAGCTTAGGGGGGGTGCAAATGTGACAAATTCTTTGGTTACATGTGCTCTTCCAAGACTAGGAGACCTAGCAGCTTAGGTGTCAAACTTGCTAGAAATTTCTATAACCTTCATTGAAACTTCTCCACCGAAACTATCCCTCTCCTTAAAATCTAAAATTTTTGTTGAAAATTCGTGCACAATCACTCCAAATTCTTAGCCAAATATTGCATCAAGAAAGTAAATTATGTTATCTTCTATGCTGTCTTCTTGGTGATAAGATTTCCAACTTGATTTTGGACTTGTGTTGGTTACTTGGAAGGGCTGGAATAGCTAGTTCTTTGGATTCGAATTTGAAGTTAAAGAGGTAAGGGAATTCTAAACTTGATAGCTTGTATTAATATAAGTTGTATGATAATTGAATTAGCATAGAATATGTGTTAAGATGATGAGAAGTGACTGCTGGAAAAATGATATTTGTATAATAATTTCTAGTTTGGTTTTGATGTGTGGAAGAGATTGATTTGTAAGTTAGTTAATGAATGATTTTCGAATTGGTTATGGACATGAAATTGATGTGGAATTGAGGCATGAATAAGGTGTAATTGAAGTGGGAGTGATGAACTATGGTGAAGGGGTGTTAAAGGTCTATGACAAATGCTTTGGTGACATGTGCTCTTATAAAACTAGGAGACCTAGCAACTTAAGTGTCAAACTTACTAGAAATTTCTATAACCTTCATTGAAACTTCTCCACCGAAACTATACCTCTCCTTCAGATCTAAAATTTTTGCTGAAAATTTGTGCATAATCACTCCAAATTCTTAGCCAAATATTGAATCAAGAAAGTAGATTATGTTATCTTCTATACTGTCTTCTTAGTGCTAAGATTTCCAACTTGATTTTGGACTTGTGTTGGTTGCTTGGAAGGGCTGGAATAGCTAGTTCTTTGGAGTCGAATTTGAATTTCAATAGGTAAGGGAACTCTAAACTTGATAGCTTGTATTAATACAAGTTGTATGATAATTGAATTAGCATAGAATATGTGTTAAGATGATGAGAAGTGAATGCTGAAAAAATGATATTTGTATAATAATTTCTGGTTTGGTTTTGATGTGTGGAAGAGATTGATTTGTAATTTAGTCAATGAATGATTTTATAATTCGTTATGGACATGAAATTGATGTTGAATTGAGGCATGAATAAGGTGGAATTGAAGTAGAAGTGATGAACTATGGTGAAGGGGTGTTAAAGGTGTATGACAATTGTAGTGGTTCCACTGAGCAGACATCGGTATTTTAGTCATAACTTCACCTGTAGATATCCAAAAGGGATTATTTTGATTGTAGATTAAACTAAATACTTATTTCTACAATTTTATGAAGGAATCCAATTTTAATTCTATCTCTAAGGGTTTTGAAATTTGGCTTGAAGTTTAATATTGGTTGTTGTCCCTGTTTGAGAATAATCTGTAATATTTTGAGTATAACTCTATAAATACTAAACCAAATTGCAATAATTTTATTTATCTTGATACTTACGACATATAGGAACATTGTTTTAGAATAACTTATTACCCAAAAACATCAGTTTCTATGTCAAAAGGGTCATACAAGACTGACCCGAAACCTGTCTTGAGAAAATCTGGAAAAGGGTTAAAAAGGTGAAAAACTTGGTTTTGTGCAATTGTTGACATATATAAGGTTAGGGTTTTTAACAATGGTTTAATTAAAATTAATTGAGATTAAAAAGGAACCTAGTTGATGTTATATTAATGGAGTAAAAGTTAATTGAGTTATGGTTTATTAATGGAGATAGTTACTTAATAATGTGTCTAATGTTGAAAAGAATGATGTTTTTAAAGATGAATGTGTACTTATGAATACTAATGTGTTTCAAAAGGTTTATGTGAAGCGAATTGAATATGATTGTTTACAAATTGGAACTTTGTGTCATGATATGGAATGGGAAATACATAATGCCTTTAAAGGTATATTATTACACAAATGTTTATACCTATAAGGTATGATTAGTTGGATGTGCAGATTATATGTTCAATTTGAGGAAAGTGAAATAAAGACATAATATCTTTTGCTTATGATTGAGAAAGCTGAAATGGATTGTTTTAAAACTGTCAACTACTAGTCATGAGTAAATAGGCATATCTAGAAACGTCTGCAGCTACTTCTGGACACATTTAAGGTGTCGACACTTTGGTTTCTCCTGATAATGACACTTCTGAGTCTGAGACATAAGTCTCTCCTGACATTGACACTTCAATGTCTCCTGATAAGGACACTTCGGTGTCGAGACATAAGTCTCTCTTATTCTATGATACCAATAGGTATCTCTTATTCAGGTCCTGTTACCCACTTCTATAAAAAGGATTGGCAGGCTAACTAGTTTTATGTTCTAATAAATGTTCAATTTTGATATAAGGTAAATTCAATTCAGATACAGGTAAATGTTGTTCTGATATAAGTAAGATTTGTTCAGATACTTTAAAGTTCTATTTTGTGATTCTGATATTCTGTTCAAATATTTATAAGTTTGATGTAAGTATATTCTGTTATGATATGTGCTATTCTGTTCTGATGCAAAAATTATTGTAATGTTAATTAATTTGAATAATTAAAGTTTTTCTAAGATTTGTTAAGATCCAGTGCATGAATATGCTAGACGACTGTTAAAGACAATCGTCAGTTTATGGGTTGTTTAGTTATATGCATAGTACGGTGGTTTTAACCCGTGTAGGTTCTAATAAGAAGACTTAAGATTGGGACAAAGACAACCTCAGTAGCCAAGAAGATTGTGTTTTGTTTTGCAAATGTGACAAATGCTTTGGTGACATGTGCTCTTCCAAGATTAGGAGACCTAGCAACTTAGGTGTCAAACTTGCTAGAAATTTCTATAACCTTCATTGAAACTTCTCCACCGAAACTTTCCCTTTCCTTCAGATCTAAAATTTTTGCTGAAAATTCGTGCATAATCACTCTAAATTCTTAGCCAAATATTGGATCAAGAAAGTAGATTATGTTATCTTCTATGCTGTCTTCTTGGTGCTAAGATTTCCAACTTGATTTTGGACTTGTGTTGGTTGCTTGGAAGGGCTGGAATAGCTAGTTCTTTGGAGTCTAATTTGAAGTTAAAGAAGTAAGGGAATTCTAAAATTGATAGCTTGTATTAATATAAGTTGTATGATAATTGAATTAGCATGGAATATGTGTTAAGATGATGAGAAGTGTATGCTAGAAAAATGATATTTGTATAATAATTTCTAGTTTAGTTTTGATGTGTGGAAGATATTGATTTGTAAGTTAGTTAATGAATGATTTTATAATTGGTTATAGACATGAAATTGATGTGGAATTGAGGTATGAATAAGGTGGAATTGAAGTGGAAGTGATGAACTATGGTGAAGGGGTGTTCAAGGTGTATGACAATTTTAGTGGTTTCACTGAACAGACATCGGTATTTTAATCATAACTTCACTTGTAGAAATCCAAAAGGGATGATTTTGATTGTAAATTGAACTAAAAACATATTTCTACAATTTGTATGAAGGAATCCAATTTTAATTCTATCTCTAACGGTTTTGAAATTTTGCTTGAAGTTGAATATTGGTTGTTGTCCCTGTTTGAGAATAGTCTGTAGTATTTTGAGTATAACTCTATAAATACTAAACGAAATTGCATTAATTTTATTTATTTTGATACTTAAGACATATAGGAACATTGTTTTAGAAGAACTTATTGCCCAGAAACACCAGTTTCTATGTCAAAAGGGTCATACAAGACTGACCCGAAACTAGTCTTGAGAAAATCTGGAAAAGGGTTAGGAAGGTGAAAAACTTAGTTTTGTGCAATCATTGACATATATAAGGTTAGGGTTTTTAACAATGGTTTAATTAAACTTAATTGAGATTAAAAAGGAACCTAGTTGATGTTATATTAATGGAAT
Organism: Erythroxylum echinodendron; assembly: GCA_027575705.1. Classification (NCBI taxonomy): domain Eukaryota; kingdom Viridiplantae; phylum Streptophyta; class Magnoliopsida; order Malpighiales; family Erythroxylaceae; genus Erythroxylum; species Erythroxylum echinodendron. Next base: position 8,608 of record JANZXR010338633.1, on the reverse strand, counting down.
AAAAGGTAATTGAGTTATGGTTTACTAATGGAGATAGTTACTTAAAGAATGTGAGGTTAATTAATAATGTGTCTAATGTTGTGTTTAAAGATGAATGTGTTCTTATGAATACTAATGTGTTTCAAAAGGTTTATGTGAAGCGAATTAAATATGATTGTTTACAAATTGGAACTTTTGATATGGAATGGTAAGTACATAATGCCTTTAAAGGTATATTATTACACAAATGTTTATACCTATAAGGTATGATTAGTTGGATGTGCATATGTATATGTTCAATTTGAGGAAAGTGAAATAAAGATATAATATCTTTTGCTTATGATTGAGAATGCTGAAATGGATTGTTTTAAAACTTTTAACTCCTAGTCATGGGTAAATAGGCATGTCTAGAAAGGTTTGCAGCTACTATAACTACTTCTGGACACATTCAAGGTGTCCACACTTCAGTGTCTCTTGATAATGACACGTTTGTGTCTGAAACGTAAGTCTCTCCTGACATTGACACTTTAATGTCTCCTAATAAGGTCACTTCGATGTCGAGACATAAGTCTCTCTTGTTCTAAGATACCAATAGGTATCTCTTATTCAAATCCTATTACCCACTTCTGTAAAAAGGATTAGTAGGCTAACTAGTTTTATGTTTTGATAAATGTTCAATTTTGATATAAGGTAAATTCAATTCAGATACAACTAAATGTTGTTCTGATAGAAGCAAGATTTGTTCAGATACTTTAAAGTTCTGTTTCATGATTTTGATATTCTTTTTAAGTATTTATAAGTTTGATGTAAGTATATTCTGTTATGATATGTGCTATTCTGTTCTGATGCAAATATTATTGTAATGCTCATTAATTTGAACAATTAAAGTTTTTCTAAGATTTTTTAAGATCCAGTGCATAAATATGCTAGACGACTGTTGAAGACAGTCTTTATTGGTTGTTTAGTTATATGTATAGTACGGTGGTTTTACCCCATACAGGTTCTAATAAGAAGACTTAAGATTAGGACAAAGACAGTTGCAGTGGCCAAGAAAATTGTGTTTTGTTTAGCAAATGTTCAGTTTTTTTAAAGTTGTCTTCAATGTAGTTAGATATGTTGTATTTTATGTTTTGTTTAATGGTTTGTAAAAACCTTAATATAGTTTGGATTTGGATTTAAGGCTTGTATGTAATAAGTATCATGTGTATGTTATGTTTTGAATATGACCTAACCAATGATGAAAGAAATGTATGCTCCTTGAGTTTCTAGAAATGGTTTAGTATGTATTGGATTACTTTAGTTCTGTTTTGTGTAGCATTTGCACATCCTCCCAGGGAGTATATGGGTGTTACATTTTTTAGTATTAGAGCATGGTTTAGGAGATTTGGTTTAATTAACACCGACCTATTGCTTATACTTGGATATAAGAGTTGTGTTTGGCCTAATGCAGGTTGTCTTATGTTTTGGTTTTAAATTTAAGTATGGTTATGTATTTTATTTTTTGAATTGATTGAGAACATATTTAAGTAAGATGAACTAAATGATAATGATATATATATATAGAAGTCATCAAGATTACATTGATCAATTATTGTAAGTGTACATCTGATAATGTGATTGCTTTGGCAAATGATATTACAGTGTATATATGTATTATATGCTTAGATATGAAAATAATTAAGATCATGGTATTACTCGCGTAAGATGTTAATTGGTGAACTTTTTTGAAAATAAATCTCTAGATAAGATGCAATGATCTTGATGGTATATACCAAGGTATAAGAGTGAATATGCATACCTACTATTTCATTGAGCTTTAATATATAGAACATTCCGATAATGTGACATATGATAGTGATTAATCTTATTGAGATATTATAATTGGCGAAAAAGCAACGATGAACATAGTTGACCAATAAGGATTTCGTGAACAGTACGAATTATTGAGGAAATAAATCTCTTGTATGAGAACTTTCACTGAATTATGTCATGTAATTCAAATGTTCCATTTATAGGAACGAATGAGTGTTGAACTAATCAGATGTGAATATTGTAGTCGGATAAGTATGAGACTCAAGCACGAGAAGTTGAATATACTATAGAGAGTGCATATACTTTGTTTGATGTGAAGTATCCAAACTATGTTATTGGGTTCTTGACTATATGATGACACTATTGCCATCGTTAGAAGAACTTAGATCCACAAAATATTCTATGCCAGAATGTTCTGGAGGTACAAGTCAAATTCAATGTATATGTATAACATTTATCAGATTAGTATGATAACTTATCAGTTAGCTTTTCAGTATCTTCAGCTGTTCTTATCATGTGTGAATTTCGAGGACAAAATTCTTTTAAGGAGGAGAGAATTGTAAGGCCCCAAATTGTACCCTGGTTGGAATGTTACATTTTCATGAAAGTACATATATGATAGGTGTTAAAAGTTGTGGTATGATTGAGAATTGTACATGTCTTGAATTTTGGATCATACTTCGAGGGTGAGCTCTTAGTATATGGACTTTATTATCTCGAAGAATCAAGACCATATTCTAACACTCAAAAAACCTTTGAGTTGTAATTAATTAACATCATTAGAGGATTGAGGTATTAAAATGTACATTTACATTGGGAAAATTGTTAAGCGGCAAGATAAGTTGGTACATGAAAATTAGAATGACTAAGCCTATGAGTTATTGACTTTTGGCATAGCTAATGTATTGGCATTTAGTACCATTGGTTGAGTGACAAGTGGACCAATCTTGGAGTGACATGTGCACTAATCACTTAATGACATATGACAGCATTCATTAAGTAACAAATGGCCTAATAAAAGCCTATGAGTTATTGGCACTTGGTATGGCTAATACATTGACATTTGGCACCATGGGGTGTCCAAATATGATAAATGCTTTGGCGACATGTGCTCCTCCAAGATTAGGACACCTAGCAACTTAGGTGTTAAACTTGCATGAAATTTTTGCAACCTTCATTGAAACTTTTCGACTGAAACTATCCCTCTCCTTCAGCTCTGAAGTTTTACTGAAAATTCGTGCATAACCACTCTAAATTATTAGGTAAATATTGCATTAAGAAAGCAGATTATGTTATCTTCTATGTTGTCTTCTTGGTGCTAAGATTTGCACCTTGATTTTAGACTTCTGTTAGTTACTCGGAAGGGCTAGAATAGCTGGTTCTTTGGAGTTGAATTTGAAGTTAAAGAGGTAATGGAATTCTAAAATTGATAGATTGTATTAATATAAGTTGTATGATAATTGAATTAGCATGGAATATGTGTTAAGATGATGAGAAATAAATACTGGAAAAATGATATTTACGTGATAATTTCTGGTTTGGTTTTAATGTGTGGAAGAGATTGATTTGTAAGTTAGTTAACGAATGATTTTATAATTGGTTCTCTACATGAAATTGAAGTGGAATTGAGTCATGAATAAGCTGTAATTGAAGTGGAAGTAATGAACTACGGCGAAGGGGTGTTGAAGGTGTATGATAATTGTAGTGGTTCCACTAAACAAACATCAGTATTTTAGCCATAACTTGACTTGTAGATATCCAAATAAGGTGATGTTCATTGTATATTAAACTAAATATATAAGGCTACGATTTTCATGAAGGAATTGAATTTTATTTCTGTATCTAAGGGTTTTGAAATTCGGCTTGAAATTAAATACTAGTTGCTGTCTCTGTCTAAGAATAGTTTGTAGTATTTTGAGTATAACTCTAGAAATACTAAACCAAATTCCATAATTTTATTTTGTTAGAAACACAAGACATATAGTAACATTTTTATAGAAGAACTTAGTCCCCAGAAATGTCAGTTTCTATGTCAAAATGTCCATACAAAATTGACCCGAAACTTGTCTTGAGAAAATCTAGAAAAGGGTTAGGAAGGTGAAAAACTTGGTTTTGTGCAATTGTTGACATAAATAAGGTTAGGGTTTTTAACAATGGTTTAATTAAACTTAATTGAGATTAAAAATGAACCTAGATGATATTAGATTAATGGAGTAAAAGGCAATTAAGTTATGGTTTATTAATGGACATAATTACTTAAAGAATGTGAGGTTAATTAATAATGTGTCTAATGTTGAAAAGAATGATGTGTTTAAAGATGAATGTGTTCTTATGAATACTAATATGTTTCAAAAGGTTTATGTGATCTGAATTGTTTACAAATTGGAACTTTTTGCCATGATATGGAATGGGAAATACATAATTCCTTTAATGGTAAATTATTACAAATGTTTATGCTTATAAGGTATGATTAGTTGGATGTGCATATGTATATGTTCAATTTGAGGAAAGTGGAATAAAAACATAAAATCTTTTACTTATGATTGTGAAATTTGAAATGGATTGTTTAAAACTGTCAACTTCTAGTCGTGGGTAGATAGGCATATCTAGAAGTGTCTGCAACTGTTCCTAGACACATTTAAGGTATCAACACTTCGGTGTCTCCTGATAATGACACTTCAGTGTCTGAGACATAAGTCTCTCTTGACATTGACACTTTGGTGTCTCCTGATAAGGACACTTCAGTGTTGAGACATAAGTCTCTCCTGTTCTGTGATACCAATAAGTATCTCCTATTCTGGTCCTGTTACCCACTTTTATAAAAAGGATTGGCAGGCTAACTGGTTATGTGTTCTAATAAATGTTCAATTATGATATAAGCTAAGTTTAATTCTGATATAACTAAATGTTGTTCTGATATAAGCAAGATTTGTTCAGATATTTTAAAGTTATGTTTTGTGATTTTGATATTCTGTTCGGATATTTATAAGTTCGACGTAAGTATATTCTGTTATGATATGTGCTATTCTGTTCTGATACAAATGATATTGGAATGTTCAGTAATTTGAACAATTAAAGTTTTTCTGAGATTTGTTAAGATCCAGTGCATGAATATGCTAGACGACTGTTAGAGACAGTTACCAGTTTATATGTTTTTTAGTTATTCCCCACTATGTTATATGCTTAGCACGGTGGTTTTACCCCGTGTAGGTTCTAATAAGAAGACTTAAGATTGGGACAAAGACAACTGCAGTGGCCAAGAAGATTGTGTTTTGTTCTGGAGATGTTCAGTTTGTTTTGAGTTGTCTTCAATGTAATGAGATATGTTCTATTTTGTGTTTTGTTTAATGGTTTGTAAAAACCTTAATACAGTTTGGATTTGGATTTAAGGCTTGTATGTAATAAGTATCATGTGTATGTTATGTTTTGAATATGACCCAACCAATGATGAATGAAATGTATACTCCTTGAGTTTCTAGAAATGCTTTAGTATGTATTGGATTACTTTGGTTATGTTTTGTGTAGCATCTACATATCCTCCCAGGGGGTATGTGGGTATTACACTGAATGTTTTCTACATGTTAATTTATATATCCTTACAATTCGATGTTCATATGACCCAATGTTAAATTACATACATATACTTACAAATACTACAAAATTAGAAATATCTCATGAATTGTCAATTAACCTAATATTCCTTAGTATACTTGTAATACTCCCTATACGGAATCTACAACCACTCACATACATGGAAACCAATTTCCTATACATACATTCATGGAATACATTTCTATTCAATGTTATACATTTAAACATTTCAAAGTTTCACATCAGTTAACATTATCATTTTAAAATAGTGCTAAGCTTGAAAGCTTAGTAGGGAAACACTTAGTTTGGATGACCACTCACAGCAATCATCCGCCAAGTACACACATTTAGGAATATCATAACTCATATACCATAAATTCACATTCATGAATTAAAATTTGATATTTGATACTTATTAATACAAATTATTAATACAAATGTAAATGCTCATCAGTACCAATTATTTATATTTTCACGTTGTATTTCTTATTTATAACCACTAGGCATGCATATTCCTATGAGTATAAATAACAGAAGTTGTGCATAGATATCAAAACTGTGGATACCTAAAGGCATCGAACTGTGGAGACACTATAGTCTCGAAATGGAGACACCATTTGTGTCAAACTGTAGCAAATGCAATGTAACCCTATAGGCATGTCTATCTATCCACCACCAAGATAATAGCGCAAGCACTATAACATTTTCTTTAACCACTTTCCAATTTCACAATTCATATATAGACAAATCATATGATACTCATTTCAAGCCATAAAATTTGTAGTTGCGTTCATACATACAAGTCATGACTTACCACCATTAGAAGGGTATCAAATTCACACTTTTATAATCGTACCATACACGTATGAATGATAAATATGCATACAAATCATTTATGTACATTAAATTTTCTTTAGTATGCATTATACTCAATCTTAAATTCCAATGTTCAAACACCCAATTTACATAAGGTAAGTCCTATTTCATTTATTTCTAGGTGTTCGAAAAGTTTCATACACATTCAAAAAGGTTCGAATATGATTTGATAAAAATCAGAAATGAAAACAAATTTAAAATAGTGCAATTTTCTTCCCATCATGTCCCCAACCTAAAATTCATACCTCCACTTGTTCTGAAATTTTCATATAGAAAAAGCTCGAATTAGGTGTTGAGGTCTTGTATACATTTATTCATTTTTAGTTTCCAAATCACTAAAAATCAAGCCATTTTAACTTTTAAATCATAAGATATAGACCAAACATCACAAGCTTCTCCAAAATAGGGGTAGCATCAGATCACCATTTTCAATCTTAATTTTCAATATCATAAAGCCATAATATATTCTAGATATTCCTATTTCTATGTCTTATTTTTCATATGCTCATATGTAACTAAAATCACCCAATTTAGAGGTCTATAGGATGAGTTATGACCTAAACAATGTGACTAGTTTAACAAACCCTAGATAGAATTCTAATGGACGATACTCTCTTATCATATTCAACTAATTCTATGCAAGATAAGACCAAAATAACACCATACATCATCCTGGCAACCATTCCACATCCAAATGCATCTTTTTATCCTTTCAAACATACATATAAAGAGAAATTAGACTAAATGTAGTCCCAAATCTTAAAATTGGCAAAGTAGTTCTTCTAATGCCTTTCCTTTCCTTCCTCTTTGACTTTGTTTGACTTACCAACTAGAAACATTACAAATACATATATCAATCCCACTTCCAACCTTATAATTTCAGTTCTTCATAAGCAAAGCAAGAAAAGGTAAAGGTGAAGAGAAAATCCCTAACTTTTACATTGATTTCCACCTAAGATTGGCCTGATTTCTTACATGAAAAATGATGGGATGAAAAAGGAGAAATGGAGAGGAGAAAAATCTGAAGTTAAAACCCTCAAAGTGTTGTCCATCTCCCCTCTCTATATGCCCATTTATGCTCTATCAACACTCACACACATGGTTAATTCCTATTGGTCACACACATGCATTATTATTATTGGTCACATATGCCTTAATCCAATTGTTCTATATGTTAACTTAGAAAAATGGCATATTGGTTATTCTTCTTCCTTTAATTCCCACATTGGCCTATAATCTTATTAATTAGTTTCATTCCCTTATGTATTAATTTTCTAATGGTATAAATTTCCTACAATTTGGTTAATTATTCCGGGAGTTATATTCAAAACACAACAGGCTGCTCAAAAATAAGGACAATAGTCAGAATTCAACTTCAAGCCAGAATTAAAAAATTTTAGAGGCAGAATCAAATTTTGGTTCCTTCATTGAAGTTTTATACTTATGTCTCTAGTTTAATCTCTAATTGATATTATCCAATTTGGAGGTCTAAATTCCAAGATATGGCCAAATTATAGAAGTCTGTTCATTGGAACCTATCCATTCAACGTGATATATATCCCAAATCAAGTAACTTTGATCTTATCATACAAGAGCAACGCAAAATAAGCACATCCAATTTAACCAACAACATCCCATTTACTTATGGAATACTTTTTTATCAATTCCCCTCACTTCACGCTCATAAATCCAAGCAAACATATCAAACATTCCTATACATATTTCAGGCATAAGTATGTATGTCCATGTCGAAACGAATAAATTACTCATTTATCCATATCTTTTACATTAAGTACCAATATGTCTCTTACTATACTTAGATGCACTTAATTCATTATGTTCACTTCTTAAGACTACAAGAAAATCATAAATTAGTGTCAAAAATTTACCGACGGAATAAAAACCGTAGCTATTTACCGACGGAATACAAAAGACCATCGGTACATAAGTTGTCAAAGTTTAGATATAGTGACGGAAACAATTGTCGTCGGTAAAAGTAGAGGGAAGGAATTTCACGCAAAATCTCCGACGAAATATAGCGACGACGTAACCATTCCCATCGGTAAATATGCTTCCCACAATTAAATAGCTTCGGACATTTATCGATGGAAACTATTCCGTCGATGTGTTTGGCTCAGCTTCTGTTATTTACTGACGGAATAGTGTCCGTCATTAAATTGATATCTAGTTTACCGACAGACAATGTGTTCTATCGCAAAATTAAGCGGCAAGATGTCGCAGTTAAATATTTGATGAATTTAAATACCGACAAAATTTAGTTATTATTATTATTATTATTATTATTATTATTATTATTATTATTATTATTATTATTATTATTATTATTATT
>JANZXR010338538.1:0-25134 GCA_027575705.1 Erythroxylum echinodendron | reverse complement strand
TTAAGCCTTGAACAAATCCTTGCATAGCTTGCTTGAGCTTTGAAGCTTGCTGCCTTGTAATTGGTCCACTAGACATAGAAAGCTTGTCTTGTTGAGTAGTGTTGTGGCGTTGAATCTCCTTGCCATCCTTGCCAAGGCTGGTTGTATCAGGATCTATAGGACACATTCGTCTTGAATGTTGGGCCTTTAATATGGGAATTTCATTCAGCCCCTTGCCTTGCATATTCAGACTTCAAATCTAATCTAATTTCAACTCCTAAGCCTCCTTTTGCAAGCAAGTCATGTCCTAGGCTTCCTTGAGGCAAATCACACCCTGTATGCTTCTTTTCTTGTCTTTCACATTCCCATGATTCCCCATCACAATTCTTATGCAAATTATATACGGAAGCTCTAAAACCATAAATCATACTTTTTCACTTTACTTTTTGTTTTCTTGTGGAAGTGATGTGAACCCAATAGAGATGCACAAGAATCTGATTATATGATCCCAAGAAGCCTAAACACAAATCTAGTTTTGATGGACCTTGACCCTTTGTCTAAAAAGACAAGAACCTTGGTATAAAGAACATACACCCAACAAACAATAAAACTAGAAACTGACTATATTAAAGTCTAAACCCAAGGACTATAGAAACTTGAACAAGGTTATAATGAAAGTGTTGTGAACGCCACAAAGAAAGGATTTCTTTGATAACCTTTAAGTACTAATTCTAATAGAACTCTAAGAAACAAGGACATAACAAATCTGGTTTGACCAAGTCTCTAACTCCCTAATATGATATGTATCACACCAATCCTAGTTCATGTAGGATTCTAAGACAAGATAAACCTAATCTGAATTTAACAAACTAATCCTACTTGTAGCAAAAATCTAAGTCATACCAATCCCACTTGAAGTAGGATTGTAAGACTTAATTACAAATCAAACTCTAACTAATCAAATCTAATCCAAATATGATATAAAGAAACCTAATTAGATTTAAACATAACCAAAGGCCCCTAACATAGAATTTCTGCCATACTAAGAAAAATATAACCAAATAAACCAATACTTGAGTTTTGAACATGATTCATGGCCCAAACATGTAATCTTCAAGAATCCGTCCAAGAATGCCTAGCCCAAACATGTAATCTTCAAGATTGGTTCAGTCTTCCATAACCTTGATACAATGGATCAAGATTGGATCTCCCTATTCCAAACCTAACTTGAATGGCTTGTTCTTGCATGGTGAATGCTTCAATTTGGCCCAATTGTCCAAATCTTCCCAAGTTTTTTGCACCAATGCTTGCATGACTTCCTTGATCTTCTTAGATCTTGATCTTGTGATTGGCCCACTAGGAACATATAATGGATCATTGGCAGCAACTTGTCTACCTATGGTAGCAAGCTTTCCATCAAGAACATGTTGACCTTGGTTCTCATCAGGAAGGATATCCATATTTGATAAAATAACTTTTTTTAGGCTAATGAATGGAAAAACATCATACAATGGGTTTCTAATTCTTAACTATTTAGTAGGGATAGCTTACAAATATTCCATATAGCTCTTTGGGGCATAAGTTATTAAAAGAAACCAGAAGATCTTTAGGAGTTAATAGATGGAAGTTGACTTGATAGGTCAAAGAAACATCAAAAGATTAAAGCATTACCTTTGATAAGAGGAACTGAACTTAAAATCCCTTTAGGTATTGCAAAGAGATAGAACCTCTAAAGACTAAGATCTTATAATGCTCAATGGGCACAGGTATTGTAATTAATTTAGCTTTAATTTTGAGTAGTCTATATATTCTTTTCTTCCAGTTTCCAAGGTATGGAAGATATAAATTTAATAAGATCATCTTATATTTGTTTAAGGAACTTTAGGGAATATATATTCCTTTTCCTCCATCACAATTTTGATCAAGAATTTTCACAAACATAGCTTGATATGTGTTATCTCAATGTTTCTCTATTTGTGAGAGCAATAAATTGTGTCAAATAATGAGAATAATTTTATGCACTTTTGTTTATCAATTCATTTACTTCACAAATTTTTTGTCAAAATTTCCAATAAGAACATGGTTGACCATATGATCGTGTATTTAATGTACTTCACCAAAAACTTTAATGAAAATTTTTTTCATATGGTTGACCATATAAAAGTTTAGTTAACCTTGTTAGACAAAACCTTTTGATTAACAAGGTTTAGTACATGAGTTTGTATCAATCAATATCTTTCACATTGATGCTTGGTACTAATTCTACTAAGTCATGCTCTTCCCATTTTCATGAAACTATTATTTTAAATTCATCCTAGAGACATTTGTGGAATTGAATATAATGAGTAATGGTATAGTTTAGATTCAGAGATGGTGGCCTTTCCATTCATTCAGTTAATTTACATTAAAAAATGTATAATTATTTGTAGTGAATGGTAGTATTTTTTTTCCTCGTAGATATTGAGTTGGATAAATATATACTTTATATAGAGACAAGGTATTGATACGTACCCACTAGGTGACCTACCATAGTAACTCTTGATCCATTTGTTATGTGTACCCAGAATCCTAGAAAACAAGTTGAACGATCATATTAGAACCTTAGGGAAACTAAATCCTTAAAATCCTGATTTTAAAGCACCACAAATTTCGATCACTCCCTTGATAAGTCAATTTGTATTCCACCAAGAACACAAATGAACAAACAAAACTTTCTGGAAAATAACTTAATTTTTATTGATAATGATCATTATCTCGTAATACATTAGATGGGCCTTTAAATAGACATCATAATATCCTAATCCTATAAGCAAAGGGTTTTTTTTACCTATCCCTAGTTCATGCCTAAGTAGGAAATACCCAAATAAGAAAGGGAATCCTTAATTTGAGCATCACCGATTCCATTTTTTTCCTCGAATTACCAAAATAGGAAATCCTTGTCAGAATAGGATTCCTTATGAAACTGGGATTCCTAATCCTACTGGGATTAGGATTTGGCAACTTTGACCATTTCTACTCATTTCGAGCTCCTCTTTCCAAATATAAACTCTGTTTCTACAAATTCCATCTCCTTAAGAACATTTTTACGTCTACTGTCCAAATATACCTGAAAAGCATAAAACAAGATAAGTGTAACATTTAAGACAGAAAATGAGAATAAATTCAAGGATAGAGGAACTAAAAATCATGCTAAGGCCCAACTGGCTCCAACAAAATCCATTAACTATTAGGCCCAAATGGTTAAGTCCAGCAAAAAATCAAAGCAAATTGTGAGCTCTCTTCAAGCCAAAAAATAGTTCCAGAAAGTGCTATGCTGCAAAAGGAGCAGAAATCCAGTCTTCGAATTAATCATGTACAGTCTGCCAACGCGAGTTCTTCTAAACAGTCTTTGATGGCGGATCAGAATCACAACGTGTCTGATAAGATTTCAGCTTTCAATCCTGCTCATTCTACTATTGCGGCAGCTAGGGGGATTCACACGGTGGTTTATGGTAACGCCAAAGAAGGTATGACTTTGACTAAAGATTTTTCTGATACCTTAACCATCTTCCATCCTAGTGAGGCGCAACACATGATTAGTGAGGGAAATCAGTTACCCCATATAATTCCTGAGGATAAAATTTATGTCCAAGAGGATTTTAACAATGATGCTTCCATGGAGCATGATGGTATGGAACGGGAGGAGAGCTTTTAGCTCGGTTTGGTACGTTTTCTTTTATTGAAGTTTTAATGTCAATTTTTGTCTGGAGCATTCATGGTATTTCTGGAAAGCGTCGACAGAAAGCGCTTAAAGACTATTTCTTTCGTTTTAACCCTTTGATTCTCGTGGTTGTGGAACCTAGAATCTCTGGTGTTAAAGCTGATTTTGTAGCTTTATCTCCGAACTTTCATAATTGGGTACGAGTTGAAGTTGTGGGATACAGTGGTGGCATTTGGGTATTCTGGAATTCAGGTACTGTCCGGGTCTTATACACAAATTCCCAATTTATTCATTGTGTTGTTGAGCATCCTACTATGTCAATTTGGGAATTTACTGCAATTTATGGTAGTCCCAATGAGCAGTATAGATGGCGTTTGCTTAATTTGTTAACTGCTTTGGCTGCTTCTCGATCTTCTCCTTGGATCTTAGCTGGGGATTTTAATATGGTACTTGAGGAAGATGAGACTAGTAGCACTAGTCCTGGTCTGGCTTTGAAGTGTGGAAAGTTTAGGAATTGGGTTAATTCTCTTGGCTTAATCGATCTTGGCTTTTCAGGGGCAAAATACACGTGGGTTTGGGGTCCTTCGACTTCCCATTTTCAAGGGGCGAGACTGGATAGGGCCCTTGCCAACCTAGCTTGGTGTTCTCTTTTCCCTCGGGAGGTGGTCTCCCATTTGGAACGATACCATTCTGATCATACTCCCATTTTAATTAAGTTGTCTGATGATGTGGATTGTGGTGCTGGGAATTTTTTTCGATTTCAGTTGGCTTGGTGTAAGCATCCAAACTTCCAAAGGTTGCTTCAACAACACTGGTCTCCTACTTGTCTTTTTGCTGGTAATCTTAATAACCTCCAAAATCAGCTAGAAGTTTGGAAACATTCTATTTTTGGTAATATTTATCATAGAAAATGTCGCTTAATAGCAAGGTTGCGTGGTATTCAAGAGCGAATTTGTATCGGTAATTCTTTGGGTTTGTAGAAACTTGAATGCAAGCTTAGGAGACAGCTTGAGACTGTATTGGATCATGAGGAAATGCTTTGGTTTCAAAAATCAAGGTCTGATTGGATAACTGATGGGGACCGCAACACAACGTTCTATCATGGTGTAACGATTCGGAGGAATTTTCATAACCAAAGTAGATCTTTGCGAAATGACGCGGGTGTTTGGGTATCGGACCAGAAAGAAATTCTTAATATGGCAGCAGCTTTTTATAAAGCTCTCTACTCTAGGAAGGATGCTTTTTATACACCATGTTATAGTTTGTTTACTTTTCCACCTCTTCAGGATCCTGACAAGAGATCTCTTAATTGTTTATTTTCTGTTGAGGAGGTACGTGAAGCTGTGTTTGATATGTGTCCGAGCAAGGCTTCGGGATCGGATGGTTTTCAGGCTGGCTTCTATCAAAGCACATGGGGAACTACTGATTCTCAAGTTGTGAATCTTGCATTGCGTTTTCTGAATGAGGGCGTTCTTGAGCCGGGTCTCTGCCATACTTGGGTTACTCTAATGCCGAAAAAAGATGCTCCTGAACTAGTATCTCATTTTAGGCCAATAAGCCTATGCAACGTTAGTTTCAAGATCATCACTAAAGTCTTGACTAACCGGATGAGGAGGGTGTTTCCTAATATTATAGCCCCGGTGCAAACTAGTTTTATCCCTGGGAGGTTCCTTCATGACAATGTTATAATTCTCCAAGAAGTTATTCATTCCATGCATTCGGTGACGGGGAAAGGAACAACAATGGTCATTAAAATTGATCTGGAAAAGGCTTTTGATAGGTTATCTTGGGATTTTATCAATGAGTCTCTGCTTTTAGCTGGCTTTTCTGACCATTGGAGATCTTTAATCGCTAAGTGCTTAGGGGCTTGCTCAATGCAGGTTAAGTGGAAGGGGCTGTTAACGGCTCCTTTTTCTCCTTCCAGAGGTGTCCGGCAAGGGGATCTAATCTCTCCTTATCTCTTTGTACTTGCAATGGAAAGTTATTTTGATCAAAGATATGAAGATGGAGGTATTTTTAATTTTCTTTTGATATAATATTACATTATTAAATATTTTTTATTTCTATTATTATATTACTAAATATACTGTTTGTACATATAGATGATTGGAGCCAAACTATTGATGACCTTACCAACATGTACAATTAATCAATTAGAATCAGATGATGTTCTTTCAGTCTCCAGTCCACTCTCCAATGCAACTGTTGATTTTGTATTGTATCTTTTTTTAAAAAAGATTTTATAAATTTTATGAAACATGGATTTTGTTTTATCAATTCTATATTATAATAATTAATAAATAACTTAAGTAAATCAAAAATTTGTAATTAATGTAAAAGATGGTAGATTTAATTTACTACAACTATTAACTTATTAACTTTTCATATAAATATTTTTACATAATTTAAGGGTAATTTCATCTTACATTTTACTATAAATGATTATGCTATAATTTATAATTTATGAAAATTTAAAAATACAACAAATTTTTAAAATTTTTTAAAAATTTTAAAAATAAATTAAATGCTTAAGCCCACTTAAGCCCAATGGGCGGCCCGTGGTCTAGGCGGGCTGGGCAGGCCAGGCCACCACTGGCCATCTTTGGCTTGCCGGGCTGGGCCATGGCCCAGACCTTCTCGATCCCCCCGGGCCCTAGGCTTGGCCCGCCAGCATATTTTTTTCAACGGCCGACCCAGACCATTGTCGGCCCAACCCATTGACATCCCTAAGGCTAAGGTTGGTTTTCTCACACGAGCTATCTGCAATTACGTCTTTGCATAAGATCAAGGATGAGACTGCTAAACTCTTAAATGTGTGTTATCTTATCTCTTAAAAGGGATATACGACTTGTCTGTCATACATTTAAGTGAGAGTCATGAACCAATACATGACAACTTTAGTCCTATGGTCGTCTTGATTATGCATGCATCAAGATAAGGTGATTAAGGTCATCAAGTTTGTACATCCACCCATACATTCTATGATTTCATTTTCAAGAGTGAGAATGATGAGTGTTTCATTGTTGTTTGACATGTCCTCCAATTATTGAGAATAATAAGAGTTATACATCTAAATGCTTTAAGGGGAGAATTGACACACCTGTCCAAGTGGGATTGGAGTACTAAAACATTTAAGGATGTGTTTAGGGAACATCAAAGGGATGTGTTCCAAATGTTTCATAGTTAACCATGAAATCGACCAACTGAAGAAAATAAGCAAGTTGTCTCTTGTCTTACTTATGTGTGAGATTCTTCATTCAAACCCCTTAAGTGACTATGGCTCGTTATTAGGAAATTGAGGATTATTATGGTCTTCTTAATTGGTTATCGAAGGTCTTGGGAGAAATGGGAGTGGAGTATCCTCTTTTAGATGATCATGTTTTCTTAAATTTTCTGGTAGTTTAAAGGAAAACCATGAATGCAAAAGTTGCCTGCATAAGTATAATTACATGAGTTGCATAACTTGATAGCATATATTGAACATTGTAAATGATACACAATCACATTATCTCGGACTTTCTCCTCTTACCTGATGGATTCAGTTTCATCTTGTGATTCAATATTGGCACCACATATTGTTTTGTACAATATGAAAGATTGATTGTGATGTGAGAAAAAAACCAAGGGCTCTTGAGGTTTAATATGTTCATGAGTTTTATGAGTTAAAACTCACAAAGGAGACTAAATGTGGTCAAACATGTGTATCAAAATGTCTTGGGGTTTGAGAGGTCTAACTTGATTTGTTCAAGTAAGTTTGAATTGTTCAAACGTGAGGAGAGTGACAATCTTTCATTGTGGGTCTAACAACCACAATGCAAAGAGATCTTGTTTGTATGCCTAAGGTCACACCCACAACTCAAAATTATGTGCTTCAACTATTATTTGCTTTCATTTTTGTATGTTCACTTGTCGAGTATGTTCTATTTGAGTGGGAGCATATTTTTTAAATATATCTTTGTGCGAGTGGAAACTTGTTGGAATTTTATAGCTTAAGTGCTACAAATTCCATTTGACACACCAAGATATATTTAAAAGTTCTTGGGTTTCACGTAAGGAGCTAACCCTAAGCTCAAGGGAGCTCAATGAAGCTATAAGTGGTTTGACATGACTTTCCCGTAGCTCAAGTGTCTAAAGCTAGCTTATGGTGAGCTCTTGAGAGCTCATTAAAACTAGTTAATAGATAGAAAGCTAAGGATAAGCTCAATTGGACTCCATTGAGATTATCCCAGCTCATCTTTGCTTCTTGGGAATTGAAGCTAGCTATAAAAGTGTTCACACTAGTTAAGTTAGAAGAGCTAATTAAGGAGTATAAGTTGGAGTCGAAACCTAAAGCTTAATAGGTGAAATTGGTGGTGTTAGATGAAGGAATCTAGTGTGCTTGAATTCATAATGGACACTAGGGTGTGCCATGAGCTATAGCATGCCATAATACATCTTCCCATGCATGCACTTAGAGTGCAAGTTCATTGTCTCCATATGGATATATGAATTCGGCCAAGAAAGGTTGAATTCGGCCAAAAGGTTGAATTCGGCTAATGGGGAAGATTCATCATATACCTTGCCTTAGAATGAACATACATGACACCCTTTCACCAAGATATAAGTACTTTGGATGAAAGGATGTGTTGTTTCGAGCAATGGTTGTGAGCTTTCGGCTAAAAAAAGGGGTTCATGTACAATAATGAATGGTCATGAGAGTACCATCATGACTTTAAGTAAAGATACATAACTCTTTATTAGATGATATATCACTTGCCAAAAGTCATGATATTTTGCCAAGAGACATAACTCTTGGAAGAGTCATGATATTTCGCCAAGAGATATAAATCTTGGAAGAGTTATGACTCTTCAAAGGCATCTTTTGGTGGCCTATAAAATGTCACGACCTGGAATCACATCGGGCACATAACAACACCGTACACTCAGGCTACGGACTCACAAAACCATAAAATTGACTATGCAAGGATAACTAAATATCTTTAAAAACATTTGGACAACAACACATATGTATTTTAAAAATCCCAAAACTCAATTAAAACGCCTATAAATTAGTTTTAAACGCACTTCTATATTCACATTAAAACTCTACCGCAACTTATGGACTTTTTAGTCCACTCAAGAGCAATCTCAACGAAAATACAAAAAGTTCATAAATAAGGTCATTTACAAACCACAAGATAGTCAAGACTTAATTTACAAATTATAAAGCATATTAACACAATCATGAGCTATTATACAACATAAGTACAAAATAGAGGCTACCCACGTGCGGTAATGCCTTGAAAATGTCAAAAAGACTACACGATTCACTCAGAGCCTTAAGCTCACCAAATCAACCTGCATGGTTGGAAAGCAAAGGGATAAGTACTCTATGTACTCAGTGAGCAGAAAAAAACATATATCGCAAACAAAACTCAGTGCACACCAAGATGGTCTAAATAATTTAAGGATGGTTTTACGCATCTAGCATGCATATAACCACCAATGAAGTGAACATACATGACATAGAAACACATAGGTCTAGTCTATGACTCAAGCTATACTAGTTAGGAACCACATAGGCCTAGTCTATTAATCACTCTAGTGAACGTAGTTCTAGTTCTAGTACACAAGAGTAGGAAAGCAGCACATGTATAATCAAATCTCGTTAGGAAACCAAATCTCATAATAGACCAAAATAGTTATGTATGTCACCATTAATCAGACAAACTAGTGTGCACACCCACTGATTCCTAGTGTTGGCTTGACTTTCATCTATGGTGAGTCCAGACTACAGTCGACAAGAGCATCATGACCTTAGGTGATGACCTCATCGGTGACCAGATCTCTAGGTGTGCAATCACCCACAAGTCCATTAAAAAGGTATCGATATGAGGACTCGATGTTTGTGTACCAACGTTTAAGGGTACAGGGGGTCACTTAATCTGTTATACTTATCACACAAATGGCCAATTGTTGCCTCACCAATTACAAAAAAAATCATATACAAATATTAAGTACTAAAATCAAGTAAGGTACCATTCCTTTATTTATCGGTCTAATCGATAAAATGGAACCTTGCCATGGATCTAAGCCAAAAGAGAACACATACACGCTGCATACATGACTCTGTTATGCATATGTAAGTTCCAAAACTTTATTTCACGTAGTGAAAGTCATCTTTTACACTCCAAGTGCAAAGTAGTTCAAAAATATAGTTTTAGAAAATAAAATATTGTCCTTTGCACTTCAAGTGTAGGTTTGTTGAAAACAATATCATTCCTCAAAATACATAATAAAAACATTAGTGTCAACCCAAGTGCAAAGAGTTATCCAAAACAATATCGTTTGTTAAATACATAACTATACTAGCATCTATTTAAGATTCAATTCTACTATGCATTACCTAGGTTTAAAATTTACGTACAAGTCATCATGCATGTCTTGGGATGTCCTAATCCCATTTGAGAGATATGTTTTCTCTAACTCACTTCAAATAAAGGTGCATACTCCCTTGACTTCAACAATCCTCAATACGAGCTCCTTGATCTACAAATCCCGAGCCTTTATACATACAAATATACAATCTATTCATTACTTAAACATGTTTCTTATATTTATACACCACCGCATAAGTGTATAAAACACAATAGCACAATCTTTAAGCTATAGGATTTAGCCATTAAGCTTCTCACTTGGTTACTTCTCCTATTATTCACATTATATACACACAATTAATATGATAGAATTCATTTAGACTATCAATTTCAAAAGATATTCAAAATTTCATAAACTTTCATTAAAAAGAGATCATCTAGATTTTGGCTTAAGGAGACTTCTCCATGACTCATTTCATTCATCTAAACCATGATTCATGCATATTCAAGCATGGAGAACAACATAACTTACCACTAAACTCAAAATCATAATGTAGAGAGAGATGAGACAAAATTTACCTAAACTTTCCTTTAGTGAAATCTTAAAATCTTTTGCGAATTTCTCAAATTTAATGATAAATTTGAGTTCCTTGGTCCCAAATTAACTTATAACTCCTTGGTTTGAGTTGGAGAATAAAAAAAAAGGAGGAAATTTGGTGGTGGCCATATGGTGTTTTCCTCCTCTCTTTTCCTTTCTTCTCCTTTCTTTCAATTAAAAACAAAATTTTTTTAATATTTAATGGTGGGTGCATAGCTGCACAAGGAAGAAGGGTCTAGAATGTTGACTCTTCTTTGACCAAACATGGTAAACTTACCTTTTTACCCTTAGCTTATATGAAATTACCATTATACCCTCCAATCTTTTTCTAAATTTGCAATTGAGCCCAAATTTGGGAATGACCAAAACTTTTATTTTTATTTTAGTACCTGGACTTTTGAAAAATATAATTAAGCCCCTTAACTTTATAAAATTACATATTGGTTCCCTAAGAATTGAAAATTTACATTTAAGTCCCTTAATTTTTAACAATTTGCAAATAAGCTCTTATGTACATCAACTTTTTCAATTAAGCTTTCTAAGTGTCCTATAAGTCTATAAATAATGTCTAATCACCTATAAGGCATTAGAACACATTTAACTCAACCATCATGGCTATATCCATCCAATAGACTAGGTTTTACACACCTAGAAGCTTATATGTTAAAAATCTCCAAGATTTCGCATGTCAATGAACTCTAAGTTCATGTAAGGGCATATAACATGATATATCACTGGCATATATCCGAAAGGATTCAAATACATTTTTGAACTCATATATAACCATGTATATATATCAATATACAGTAGTATCTCCAAGTATAGACCAATACAAAAAGGCTCAAAAAGTTCGACGTTACAAGTCCTCCACTTAAAAGAGTTTCGTCCTCAAAACTCCTATGTCGAGGATACAAATAAATGGGAATACTAACGTCTCATAGCATCCTTAGGCTCCCATGTCATCTCCTCGACCCTGTAGCTCTTCCAAAGAACTTTGACCGTGAGAACTTCCTTGCTACTTAACCTCTTTATCTACCAATCCAGAATCTGGACTAGTTCCACTGGAGGTGTCTCCAAAACATTAGATGGATCCGGTATATACTTCTTAAGCATCGAGACATGAAACGCATTATAGATCCTATCTAAGTCCAGTACCAATTACAACTAATATGCCACAGTCCTGACGAACTCTAGGATATGGAAAGGTCTAATATATCAAGGGTTCAGATTCACTCAGCTTTAAAATCGATACCTTTCTATAGTGATATCTGAAGGAAAACTATATCACCAACTGCAAACTTTAATGGTCGTCGCCTCTTATCCACATAACTCTTTTGACAATCTTGGGCGACTTTTATCTCCTCGTCGATGACTTTTACTTTCTGAGTGGTAATTTCTATCAGTTCGGCTCCTTCAACTTTGGTTGTACCAACCTGTCTCAATATAAAGGTAGCCTACACTTTCTCCCGTAAAGTGCCTTATATGATGGCATACTAATACTTGTCTGATAACTATTATTATAAGCAAAGGCTATCAAAGGCAAGTACCAATCCCAGCTCCCTTGGAACTCCATCACACATGCTCTTAGCATGTCCTCTAGTGTCTAAATGGTCCTCTCCGACTGATCATCAGTCTGGGGGTAGAAGGTAGTACTAAACTTTAGTTTAGTCCCCAAAGATTTCTAAAATTTCGGCCAAAATTAGAAAGTGAATCTCAAATCCCTATTCGATATTATAGAAACTGGCACCTCGCATAGCTTTAAAATCTCATCGATTTATAACTTTGCCAACCTCTCTAATGGGTAGGTTGTGTGGATAGGCAGAAAATGAGCAGACTTTGTCAATCTATCCACTATAACCCAAATAGCATCATGACCCTTTGATGTACGATAGAATCTGCTCTAGAATAGGCAAAGACTGTAACATACCTGCTGGCTTCTGATGCTCTGCCTTTATCTATTGACAAGGAAGGCATCTGGCCACAAATTCCACTAAATCTCTCTTCATCTCTAACCACCAATAGTTCTCTCTAAGAGTTCGATACATCTAGGTACTACCAAGATGCATAGCATAAATTGAAATATGAGCTTCTTCCAAGATAGCTCGCCTGAGACATTGGTTATCTAGTACACAGACTTTGTCATTGAAGACTAACAACATGTCTTCTCTTAGTCCAACCCCTCTTCAGATGGCAGTTTCTGTTGAATGATCTTTGACTCAGGATCGTCATCTTGTGATCTCCTGATTTCATCAAATAGTATTGGCTTAAACTTTAAACCATATACTCATCAAATGAGTCATATAAGGATTTTGCTTGACAGTTACTACCGAACAGGACTTAAGATTCAGTGCATCGGATGCCATATTTGCTTTTCTAATGATAGTCAATCACTAAGTCATAATCCTTAATCAACTCCAACCATCACTTTTTTCTAAGGTTTAGCTCCTTCTATGTCATTAAGTACTTCAGACTCTTGTGGTCGGTGTATATATGGCAAGTCTCCACATAAAGACATTGTCTCAAAATCTTAAGTGTGAAAACTACCGCTTTGAGCTCAAATCATGTGTATGATAATTTATCTCGTGCTTATTCAACTGCCTAGAAGCATATGCGATCACTCGCTGCCCCGCATAAGGATACAGTCAAGTCCCTGGTGACTGACATCACTATACACATCATACCCAACCCCCTGGATAGGTAGAGCAAGCACTGGTGCAGAAGTCAATCTCCTCTTTAGCTCCCAAAAAACTCACCTCGTATTTGTCATCTCACTAAAAATTTACCTGCTTTCAGGTAAGCCTCGATAAAGGGGCTGTAAGTACTGAGAAACTTTCAACAAATCTCCAATAATAACCAACTATCCCTAGAAAGTTGCAAACTTCTATCACATTCTTGGGTTGTCCCCACTCAAGTATAGCTTTCACTTTTTTGAGTCCATAAAAATACCTACCCAAGAAATCCTGTCTCCTTCAGCCAAAATTCACACTTTGAAAACTTTAAGTACAACTGTCTTTCACGAAGTATTTGTAGCACAATTAGGAGATATCTAGCATGCTCGTCCCTATCCTTAAAATAAATCAGAAGGTCATTAATAAAGACTATAACAAACTGATCTAAACAAGGATGGAATACCCTGTTCATGAGATCCATAAATGTTATAGGTGCATTTGTAAATCTGAACGACATCACCAAAAATTCATAGTTTCCATACCTCGTCTGGAAAATAGTCTTTTGCACATCACTTTCATCAATCTTCAACTAATGTTACCCAGACCTCACATCTAATTTTGAGAATACTATAGCTCCTGTCAACTGATCAAACAAGACATCGACCCTGGGGAGTGAATTTTATTCTTGATGGTAACCCTGTTTAACCGCCAATAATCAACAAATAATTTGAGGGTCCTATCCTTTTTCAACAATACTAGTGCTCCCTATGGTGAATGACTTGGTCTGACAAAGCCCTTGTCCAATAACCCTTGCAACTAAACCTTTAGCTCTTTCAATTCAGCTAGAACCATGCGATATGGTAGTAAAGATATCAGTGTTGTCCCCAGGACCAATTCAATCACAAAATCAAACTCCCAATCAGGTGACATTCCAGGTAACTCCTCTGGAAAGACATCGGAGAACTCGCATATAATAGGAATACCTCCAAGTTCGACCCTCAGTGTCGAAGTGTCAATCATATGTGCTAGGTATGCCTGACATCCTTGACGAATCAACCTTTTAGCCTTAACCACTGATATCAAACAACTCGAGAGCATCTGTCGGTCACCAACAAATTTAATCAAGACTCCACCTGAATGTTAAAACTCCACCTCCTTCTTAAAACAATCAACCCTGGCACAATACCTCTCTAACCTGTCAAACTCCAATATCACCTCGAAATCCTAGAGATCGAGGGGAATAGGATCTGCTTCTAACACAACGTCACCAACCTTTATCTCACCTACTGTATATGCTTCATCATAAGCCACTTGCTCTCCAAGAGGATTGACTATAATGAGATGGGGATCTAACTGCTTTAAGCGACATTTAATGTCCTCATCGAAGGTCACACTGACAAAGGATCTTTGCGTGCTAGTTTCAATCAAAACTTTAGCGTCTGTATCGAGAACACACATAATACCTTAAAACACTATAGCAGCTCATTCTATTTAAGAGTTTACTAGTACTACACAGAACATGCATCACAATATAGCATTACAACAAAATACAAAATATACATCTTGAAAATACCTGTAATCGTGTCCAGATTGGCTCGAACGTACTCTTCTATCATTGCACAAAATTGTGCTTGAGCTCATAGAGAAGAATGCTATTGACCTGCTAGAGGCATACTACTGCCCACACCAGTCCTCTGTGTGGATCCAAAAGATTGAGCACCTACCCTGGTAGTCTCCCCTCAATGTCTCACTGTTTGCACCGGGCTATCTCCTTCTCAAGTTGAAGTCCAAACTAGTTGTGGACAATCTCTCATCAAACGCCCTATCTCTCCATATTGAAAACACTTTCTCAGCTTCATACACTTGCCTGAATGTATCTTTTTATAGTTTCTACACTGTTCAGATCGAGATGGTCGAGCTCGAGAAGTGGAGCTGATAGTGGGGGTAGTGCTCTGATCTCCTGGTCGTGGTGATCGTAAATTGATAGTTGATAATGCAGTGCCTCCTGTACTACCCAGAGTTGAACTACCATGACTCCTCTTGGGCAGTTGGTTGGAGGAAACTCCTCCCTTCCTTTTCCGGTTCTTTTCCTCCCACTATGTCGAAATCATCCAATTGTCAATGACGTCAACTTAACAATTCGAGACTCAACTTCTCGACCAAAAACTTTCGACACCCAGAAATCGACTCCTAAGGCTCATGAATTTTTTGAAAATAGTAATAACACTGTTGAAAACCTAAAAATCCTGCTCTGATATCAATTTAATTGTCATGACCCAGAATCACATTGGTTACAAGACAACTTAACTGAATATCTTTAAAAACGTTTGGACAGCACAACAAATGTATTTTAAAAACACCAAAACTTAATTAAAACACCTGTAAATCAGTTTTAAACGCAATTTTATATTCATATTAAAACTCTACCACAACTTTTGAATTTTAAGTCTACTCAAGAGCAATCTCAACAATAATACAAAAGCTTCATATATAACATCATTTACAAACCACAACACAGTCAAGAGTTAATTTACAAAATTATAAAGCATATCAACATAATCATGAGCCACTATACAAAAAAAGTACAAAAAAAGGCTACCCATATGCGGTGATGTCCCAAAAATGTCAAAAGACCATATGATTCACTTAGAACTTCAAACTCACCAAATTAACCTACACGGTTGGAAAGTGGAGGGGGTGAGGAAATTATGTACTCAGTGAGCAGGAAAAAAACATATATTGTAAACAAAATCCGGTACACACCAAGATGGTCTAAATAATCTAAGGATGGTTTTACGCATCTAGCATGCATATAACCACCTATGATGTGAACATACATGACATAGAAACATATAGGTCTAGTTTATGACTCAACCCATACTGGTTAGGAACCACATAGAACTAGCCTATTAATCTCTCATCTAGTCAACATAGGTTCCATTTCCAGTACACAAGAGTAGAAAAGCATCACATGTATAATCAAATCTTATCAGGAAACCAATCTTAGAATAGGCCAAAATAGTTATATGTGTCACCACTAGTTGGCCAAACTAGTGTGCACACCACCGATTCATAGTGTTTGTCAGACTTTCATCTGTGGTGAGTCCGGACTATAGTAGACAAGAGCAACATGACCCTAAGTGATGACCTCGTCGGTGACCAGACCTCTAGGTGTGCAATCACCTACAAGTCCTATAGAAAGGTGTCGATATAAGGACTCGACGTTTATATACCAAGGTTAAGGGTACAGAGGCCAATTAATCTATTGTGCCTAGCACATAAATGGCCAATCGTTATCTCACTAATTATAAGAAAATCATATACAAATATTAAATACTAAAATTAAGTAAGGTACCATGCCTTTATTTGTCGGTCCAACTAATAAAATGGATCCTTACCATAGCTCTAAGCCAAAAGAAAATACATACATGCTGCATACATGACTCGGTTATGCATATGCAAGTTCCAAAACATTATTTCGTGCAGTGAAAGTCATCTTTTGCACTCTAAGTGTAAAGTCGTTCAAAAATGTAGTTTCAGAAAATAAAGCATTGTCCTTTGCACTTTAAGTGCAGGTTTGTTGAAAACAGTATCATTCCTTAAAATACAAAATAAAAGCATGAGTTTCCACTCGAAGTGCAAAGATATTCAAAACACTTTCGTTTATTAAATATATAAGTATACTAGTATCTATTTGAGAATCAATTCTACTATGCATTACCTAAATTCAAAATTCACATACAAGTCATCATGCATGTCTTGGGATGTCCTAACCCTATTTGAGAGATATGTTTTCCCCAACTCACCTCAAAAGAAGATGTACACTCCCTTGACTTAAACAATCCTTAGTACGAGCTCCTTGATTCACAGCTCCCGAGCCTTTATACATACAAATATACAATGTATTCACTACTCAAACATGTGTCTTATATTTATACACCACCGTGTAAGTGTATAAAACTCAATATCGCAATCTTTAAGATATAGGATTCAGCCATTAAGCTTCTCATATAGTTACTTCCCTTATTATTCACATTATATATGCAAAATTAACACCATAGAATTCATTTAAGCTATTAATTTCAAAAGATATTCAAAATTTAATAAACTTTTACCAAAGAGAGGGTATCTTGATTTTGGCTTAAGGAGACTACTCCATAACTCATTTCATTCATCTAAACCATGATTCATGCATATTCAAGTATGGAGAACAGCATATCTTAACATCAAACTCAAAATCATAATGTAGAGAGAGATGAGACAAAATTTACCTAAACTTTCCTTTGACGATATCTTAAAATCTTTTAAAAATTTCTCAAATCTAATAATAAATTTGAGCTCTTTGATCCCAAATTAACTTAGAACACCTTGGTTTGAGTTGGAGAATAAAAAAATGTGGAAATTTGGTGGTGGCCATATGGTGTTTTCCTCCTCTCTTTTCCTTTCTTCTCCTTTCTTTCAATTAAAAACAAAATATTTTTAATATTTAATGGTGGGTGCACGGCCACACAAGGAATAAGGGTCTAGAATGTTGACTCTTCTTTGACCAAACATGGTGAACTTACCTTTTTACCCTTAGCTTATGTGAAATTACCATTATACCCTCCAAACTTTTTCTAAATTTGCAATTAAGCCCAAAATTTGGGAATAACCAAAACTTTTATTTTCATTTTGACCCCTAGCTTTTTGAAAATTATAATTAAGCCACTTAACTTTATAAAATTACATATTGGTCACCCATGAATTAAAAATTACATTTAAGTCCCTTAATTTTTAACAATTTGTAAATAAGTTCTTATGTATATCAACTTTTTTAATTAATCTTTCTAAGTGGCTGATAAGTCTATAAATTATGTCTAATCACTTGTAAGGCATTAAAACACATTAACGCTGCCACCATGGCTATATCCATCCAATGGACTTGCTTTTACATACTTAGAAGTTTAAATGTCAGAAATCTCAAAGATTTCGCATATTGATGAACTCTAAGTTCATGTAAGGGCATATAATATTATATATCACTGGTATATATATCGAACGGACTCAAATACATTTTTGAAATCATATACAACTATGTATATATATCAATATACAGTAGTATGTCCAAGTACAGACCACTACAAAAGTATTTAGAGAGTCCAACGTTGCATAGAAAGGGAATTTCGTAGTTCCTTTGAGAGTTTTTTTCTTTGGCTAAATACTACACTCTTCTCCCCATCTTTGTGTTGAAAACACTCCCTTCTTTCAAGTCTTCATGCGTTGAAGCACTCTCCCATAAAATAGTTGTTAAGCTTATTAAGAGCATTGTGAGTAAACTATAAGAATTGCTACTTTCACAAGTTAGCAACTCTTCCGACCTTAGTGCGTTATGACAAGATTGGTCTACTCTATCTATTCCAGCTGGAGAAGAAGGGGAAGCCATGGTTGATGTGAACCCAATAAAGACGGTAGAAAAGCCACAAGAATTTGATTATATGATCCCAAGAAACCTAAACACAAATCTGGTTTTGATGGACCTTGACCCTTTGTCTGAAAAGACAAGAACCTTGGTATAAAGAACCTACACCCAAGAAACAATGAAGCTAGAAACTTAGACTATATTAAAGTCTAAACCCAAGGAATACAGAAACTTGAACAATGGTTATAATGGAAGTTCTGTGAACGCCACAAAGAAAGGATTTCTTTGATAAGTTCTGGTTTTGTTCTTTCAAGAACTCAAGAAGAAAATTCTCTCTCAATTTTTCAATTGAATAACCTGAAATCCCTTATAATGAACGTCCAAGACCCTTTAAATACTAATTCTAATAAAACTCTAAGAAACAAGGACATAACAAATCTGATTTGACTAAGTCTTTAATTCCCTAATCTTATATGTTTCACACCAACCTTGGTTCACGTAGGATTCTAAGACAAGATAAACGTAATCTGAATTTAACAAACTAATCCTATTTGTAGCAAAAGTCTAAGTTATGCCAATCCCACTTGGAATAGGATTGTAAGACTTAATTGCAAATCAAACTCTAAATAATCAAATCTGATCTAAAGAAACCAAATCTGATCTACAGACATCTAATCAGATTTAAACACAACCAAAGGCCTCCCTAACATAGAATTTTGGTCATGCTAAGAAAATATAACCAAATAAACCAATACTTGAGTCTTGAACATGATTCATGGCCCAAACATGTAATCTTCACGAATCTTTCCAAGAATTCATAGCCCAAACATGTAATCTTCAAGATTGTTTGAGTCTTCCATAACCTTGATGCAATGGATCAAGATTGGATCTTCCTCTTCGAAGCCTAACTTGAATGGCTTGTTCTTCCATGGTGAATGCTTCAATTCAGCCCAATTGTCCAAATCTTCCCAATTTTTGTGCACTACTCGTTGCATGACTTCCTTGATCTTCTTGGATCTTGATCTTATGATTGGCCTACTAGGAACATATAATGGATCATTGGCAGCAACTTGTCCACCTATGCAGCAAGCTTTCCATCAAGAACATGTTGACCTTGGTTCTCATCATCCCCTGTCTCTTCAAAAGGATTCGTCCTCGAATCATCACCTACATCATAAAGGGAAATATTAGAAACATTAAATGTTGCACTAACATTATACTCACCAGGCAAGTCCAACTTGTAAGCATTATCATTGATTTTCTCAAGGACTTGAAAAGGACCATTTCCTCTAGGAAGCAACTTAGATCTCCTTTGGGTTGGAAATCTTTCTTTTCTCATATGAACCCAAACCCAATCATCGAATTCAAAGGACACACGTTTCCTTCCTTTGTTAGCACTAGAGGCATATTGCTCATTCTTCCTCTCAATGTTTAGCCGTACCTTCTCATAAAGGTTCTTCAAAAATTCAGCCTTTCTTTTTCCATCCAAGATAACCCTTTCATTCACAGGCAATGGTTACAAATCCATAGGAGTTAGTGGATTAAAACCATAAACAATCTCAAAAGGTGAATATGAAGTAGTAGAATGTGTAGCCCTATTATATGCAAACTCAATGAATGGCAAACATTCCTTCCATGTTTTCAAGTTCTTTTTAATGATAGTGCGCAATAATTGAGTTAAAGTTCTATTAACTACCTCAGCTTGTCCATCAGTTTATGGATGATAAGTAGTTGAAAACAAAAGTTTGGTACCCAACTTACCCTACAATACTTTCCAAAAGTAGCTAAGGAACTTAACATCCCTACCAAAAATAATACTCCTAGGTACACTATGGAGTCTCACTATCTCTTTAAAGAACAAATCAGCTATTTTAGTAGCATCATCGGTTTTATGACAAGGTATAAAGTGTGCCATCTTAGAAAACTTATCAATAACTACAAAAATCAAATCCCTACCCCTTTTAGTCCTAGGAAGCCCCAAAATAAAGTCCATAGATATGTCCACTCAAGGTTCACTAGGTACAGGTAAAAGAGTGTACAACCCATGTGGTAAAACCTTAGACTTAACTTTTTTACATGCAATGCATCTACTACATATGCAAATAACATCTGATTTCTTCTTAGGCCAATATAAAAGTGTTCATGTAATACTTCTAAAGTCTTAACAAAACCGAAGTATCCCATCAAACCACCAACATGTACCCCACGCACAAGCAATTCACACATAGAACAGATTGGTATGCAAAGTTTACTCTTCCCAAACAAGTATCCATCATGCTTGTAGGACTTACCAAATGTTTTTTGTCACATGCACTAAAGACATTAGAAAAATCAGAATCATTAGCATATAAATCTCTAATATATTCAGATCTAAGCATTTTGGTTTGCATAGATTTAAGAAGAACATAACTCCTTGATAGTGCATCAGCAACTATATTCTCCTTCGTTGTTTATATTTGATCACATAAGGAAAAGTTTCAATGAACTCCATCCATCTAGCATGTCTCTTGTTCAACTTACCTCACCCCCTCAAATGCTTCAACGACTCATGATCTGTATGAATCATAAACCCCTTAGGCCATAGGTAATGTTGCCAAGTCTCCAAAGCTCTAGCAAGTGCATAAAGCTCCTTATCATATATAGGGTAGTTCAATGAAGCACCTCCAAACTTCTCACCAAAATGGGCTATAGGATGCCTATCTTGCATCAAAACAGCTCCAACACCTATCTCTAAGGCATCACACTCAATCTTAAAAGTTTTTGTAAAGTCAGGTAATGCTAAAACAGGTGCTGAACATAACCTATCTTTAATAGTATTAAAAGCATTCTCTTGAGATGTACCCTAATGGAATCCCACTTTCTTTTTCACAATCTCAGTCAATGGGTAGTTATAGTGCTAAAACTTTGAAAAATATCCTATAAAAACTAGCCAACCCATGGAAAGATCTTACCTCAGTAATGGAAGTAGGTTTCGGCCAATTCTAGTAGCCTTGATTTTGTCCTCATCAACCTCTATACCTTTTGCACTAATAACATAACCGAGAAACACAACTTTGTCCATGCAAAAGGTACACTTATCAAAGTTAGCAAATAACTTTTCTTTCCTCAAAATAGCAAGTACACATCTTAAATGTTCAACATGGTCATCTAAACACTTGCTATAAATCAGAATATCATTAAAGTATACCACAACAAACTTACCAATGAAATTTCTCAAAACATAGTTCATCAACCTCATAAAAGTGCTAGGTGCATTAGTCAACCCAAAAGGCATAACTAACCACTCATACAAACCATATTTTGTTTTAAAAGTTGTTTTCGATTCATCACCTTCTTTTATTCTAATTTGGTGGTGGTAACCACTTTTAAGCTCAATCTTGGTAAACACACAAGATCCATGTAATTCATCAAGCATATCATCTAATCTAGGAATGAGATGTCTATACTTTAGCATTATATTCACAGCCCGATAATCAAGACACATTCTCCAAATCCTCCACTTGCCTTTGCTCGTTCTTTTCCTCACATACCCTTTGCTCATCAAATCCTCCACTTGCCTTTGAAGCTCTTTGGTCTCCTCTGGGTTGCACCTATAGGCTAGACGGTTACTGATCTGATAGAGCTACCTTCCATCAATTTGATTTGACCTTGGGCATGGATTGGTTGTCCAAACACCAAGATATAGTTGATTGTGGGTTGAAAATAGTTATTCTTAAAGATTCTAATGGGTCAGAAATAGTGGTGCATAGTATTCGGTATAGTCTTTTGACTAATGTGATATCAGTTATGCAAGCAAGATAACTTCTTAGAAAAGGTTGTGAAGCGTATTTGGCTTTAGTGCTTGACTCAAAAAGGGAGAAGGTGAACTTACAAGATATATTGGTTGTAAATGAGTTTCTTGACGTGTTTCTAGAAGAGTTACTAGGTTTACCACCCGAGAGGAGGTAAAATTATCTATTGAAATTTTATTTGGTACTGCTCCTATTTCAAGGGCACCTTATAGAATGACTCTTACATAGTTAAAATAATTGAAGACTCAATGATAGGAGCTTTTGTACAAGGGATTTATCTAGCCTAGTGTGTCATAATGGGGAGTGCCAATCCTTTGTGTCAAAAAAAGGATAACACCCTACGAATGTGTATAAACTATAGACAATTAACTAAGGTGAATGTAAAGAATAAGTATCCATTGCCTATAATAGAAGATTTGTTTGATTAGTTGAAAGGTGCAGGAGTGTTCCCCAAAATTGATTTGTTGTCAGGTTATTACCAGCATTGGGTAAAAGATGTAGATGTTCCAAAGACCATATTTAGGACTCGATATGGCTTTACGAGTTCCTGGTGATGCCTTTTCAGCTAACTAATGCACTAGTTGCTTTCATGGATTTGATGAATAGGATATTTCGACCCTATTTAGACCCTTTTTATGGTGATTATAGAAGATATATTGGTCTATTCTAGGAATGAAGAGGAGCATAGTTAGTATTTGGGAATTGTGTTACAGACTTTGAGGGAGAAGCAATTATTTTCTAAATTGAGCAAATGTGATTTTTGGAAGGGAAGTTTCTCTCTTCGGGAACATCATGTCTTTAGAAGGTATCAAGGTAGATCCCAATAAAATTGAGGTAGTTGTCAATTGGAAGCTGCCTTGGAATGTGACAGAAGTGAGAAGTTTTCTTAGCTTATTATTATCAGTGCTTTGTAAAAGGGTTCTCAGTAATTGCCTCTCCAATAATAAAGTTACTTCGGAAAGGTACAAAGCTTGAATGGAATTATAGACGCTAAGTTAGTTTTGAGCAGTTAACAAAGATGCTCAATGAAGTTCTAGTGTTGACACAACCAATTCCAGGCAAAGAGTATGTCATATATAGTGATGCTTCTAGGATTGGTCTAGGTTGTGTACTGATTCAAGATGGGAAAGTGGTGGCTTATGCCTTGAGATAGTTAAAGCCATGTGAACAGAACTACCTTATACATAATTTAGAATTGGCAGCAGTGGTGTTTGTATTGAAAATTTGGCGGCATTACTTATATGGGGAAAGATGTAGAGTATATACGGATCACAAGAGTTTGAAGTACTTACTTACACAGAAAGAGCTAAATTTGACACAACGACGTTGGCTAGAATTGCTTAAAGACTATGATTGCATAGTTGACTACCACCTAGGAAAAGCTAATTTGTTAACAGATGCCTTGAGTAGGAAGTCTATTTCATCTCTGTCATTACAACATAGTAGATGGAGATTTGCACCAGATAGAGCTTTGATAGCTTAGTTAAAAGCAAGTCCAAACTTAAAACAGATGATGGTACTTGCATAAAAAGATGATGCCAAGTTACAAAAAAATTTATGGGTGGTACAAAAAGGGAAACAAATTGGTTTTGTAGTGAAAGATGACAGAAGTTTATACTTTAATAGTAGATTATGTGTGACGGTAGTAAAGTAAAAACGATCTAGAAGGGGGGTTGAATAGATCTTTTTAATCCTTTTCGCAAAGTGCTACAAAATAGATAATTAGAACACACGAAAAAAACAAAATAAATTGATGAAATGGAAAAGAATAGAGAAGAGAGGCAAATATAATGTTTATAGAGATTCGATGCTAAGACCTACGTCCTTTACCTAACCTCCCACTTAGGATTTTGACAATCCTCTTTACTACACACTTTTTAGTTCAGTGTGAACTCTTCCAAAAAACTTGACTTTCGGTTCAAGCTACCCTTACAGATGATTTGTTTTCCTGGTACAAATCCTACCTCCCAAGTGATTCTTCTCTAATCACTTAACTCACAATAATCACAATGATAAAGATGAAGTAGCAAAACTCAGTACAGCTGAATACAATCAATATAGGCTAAGTAGCAAAATTGAGAGCAATATGATGATGATTTTTGAACTATGGCAAGTATGCTTCACTTTGGACTTTTGTAAACAATCCTCTGAAGTGTTTATCTTTATTTGAAGGTTTCAAGACATTTATGAATATTGTAGAACTCTTCTAGCCGTTGTAGAATGCTCCTAACCGTTGTAGAATGCTCCTAACCGTTGTATGAAGATTTCTTCCCGTTTGAAATCAATTGACAAAGTCAAATTTTGTTCAACTGTAATTGATAGTCGACTAGTCGGTGTGTGATAGTCGACTAGTACATTATAGTCAACTAGTCTTAAAGAATTAGTCGACTAGCACTAACATTTTTCATCAACTTTTAGCTCCAC
Organism: Erythroxylum echinodendron; assembly: GCA_027575705.1. Classification (NCBI taxonomy): domain Eukaryota; kingdom Viridiplantae; phylum Streptophyta; class Magnoliopsida; order Malpighiales; family Erythroxylaceae; genus Erythroxylum; species Erythroxylum echinodendron. The sequence goes on along the minus strand of JANZXR010338538.1, from coordinate 219 downwards.
TCTTTGAATAGTAGACTAATACGATGATAGTTGACTAGTCCATGTATCAAACTGACAGGTCTGATTGTTAATAGTCGACTTGCAGCATGATAGTTGACTTGCCCAATGCTCCAACTGACAGATCTCAAAAAATTTTCAATCTTTGACTGTTGAGATGCTTATTTGAATTCTTCAAGCAATATCTTCTCATGAATTACACGACTTATTCAAATCTTAATC
>JANZXR010338451.1:0-25150 GCA_027575705.1 Erythroxylum echinodendron | reverse complement strand
AAGGACTTCAAAACATCCATACTATATACTTGTATTCCAAACACAAGTGGGTCAACTCCTTTAGTTAAAGAATCGACTTATAGTTCCTCTTTCTTTAAATACTCCAAACTTTAATGTCACCTTTTCTTGTCAACTACTTCATGATCAAATATTTGACCTCAAAATGCTAAGGCCCTATGATAGTCAGTGTTGTTATTAAACAATACAGAAGCCACTGAATCAACCATAGACAACTTAGAAATCAAATTTCTGAGCTAAACCGTCTGTGAAGTAGCTCCACAGCATACACTGTGTATGCATGGTTGAGGAAGTCACCTGGTTCAACTTGACACTATTCCACAACATTGTATCATCTGCAACCTTAAAACTGTAACCTTAAGTGAACTTTCGATCATCCAGACACATAGCTAAATTTGAATCTGAATTCCCTATGAGGTTTAATCTGTTGACTTTTCTATATGTCAACACATATCCTTGGTTCCCTTTAATTATCTCAATACTTGCTTGACTATATTTCAATGGTAAACATCTGGGTTAACCAGATGTTAACCAATTAGTCAAATAGTAAATGCAATGTCCTTCCCAGTACATAGCCAAGCATACATCAGGCTATCAACCATACTAAAATACAGAACATTCCTCATAACCTCTCTCTTTACTTTATTCTTTGGATACTGTACCAAAAATTATCTCTCACTATGAGAGATAGATGTTATGACAGGTTTACTATTAACTGTATTAAACCTTTGTAACATATACTTAATGCATGCACTTTATAAGAGGTATGATAAGTGTTACGATCTGTCCCAATGAATCTAAATACCTAGATTAAAAGAAGCTACACCAAGGTCCTTTTTGTCAAAGTTCTCAACCAAACATTGCTTAACCTCATACAATATGGTTAAGTAATTTTACATGAGCAATATATCATCCTTATGCAGTAATAGGAAGATAACTTTGCTCCCCCTAATCTCATAGTCTAAGCATCTTTTCAACTTTATTTTTCATGAAGTTAAACGAGGTAATAACCTCATCAATTGTAGGGTATCACTTTCGGGAGTTTTGTGTAAATCATACATTAAAATGCATAATGTGCAACCATGTCAGTTCCATCTGGATCCTGAAATCCTTAAGGTTGTACCATATAGACCACTCTATAAAGGTCTTTATTCAGGAAAGAAGTTTTGACAACCATCTGATGTAACTCTTTATTATCATAAGCTATAATTGTCTTAATCACTCAAAATGTATCCTTCGAGGATACAAGAGAAAGGTAACACTAAAGTTAACATTTCTTCTTGAGTGATCCATCAAGCAACTAAGCTGGTCCATAAACCGCTAAACTTTATCTTGAAATCCTTTAGGTCTTAAAAACTTCATTCACAACTGACGAGTTTGCAGTTCTGCAACAAAATCAAGTATCTCCCATACCTTACTATGCTTCATGGCTTGCATCTCATAAGTCACTGTAACCCACCACAATTCCATTGGGGGTATAGAAACAGCTTCTGCAAAGGTAACTAAATTCTTAACATATCTAATATCATAGTCCTATTCACCTAATAGACTATGATATCGCATAGGTTAACAAGCTATCTTACTTTGGTGTATTTTTATAACTGCATTAGATCTTTTACCCCCGAGAACCTCTGCGTGTATAGGTATTGGTTCCTGTTCCTGTGCAGGAACGGTACAAAGATCTAGATCCATCTAATTTAACTATATGAGTAGTGTATATATAATAACTGTAGTATCCACCCTGTTATCATTTCAAGGGTCAAAGGGCCTACCATCATCATAGACATTGTATTCCAAAAACTTAGTTATTTGTGATTCCACTATTTTGTTCCCTCTTTCTCTACAATAAGATCTATAGCCTTTAGAGTGGTTAGGATATCTTACTAAATAGCAATGAATATTATGAGCATGCAATTTCTCTTTATAAGGATTGTACCACCTTGGTAGGGTAGCCTCATACATGAATATGTGTGAGACTGGATTTTCACACTTCTATATAATTAGGTAGATTAGTCTTGTTTTGTATTGACTTCTTCAAGTCCTTTAGGGTGCACTTATGCCTTTCAACAACACTCCATTTTGTTCAAGACTACCAGTATAGTGAATCAATTCACTATTCCAACCGATTCCATATATCTAGCAAACGTATCTCTTCAAATCCTGAAATACCATGTTTGTCATGATATTCTCCTCTATGGTCAAATATGACATTCTAAATGGATTTTCCTGTTGGTTTTCAACCTTTTATCTTTAAGCAAGAACACATAACTGTAATGAGAAAAATCATTAACAAATATCATAATACATTTAGAATTGCACAATGCAATCGTATAAGGTCTTCTAATATCCTTATGTATCAGAATTAATAAGTCAGAAGCATGAGTTGAATTTAATATCCTTATTAGTCAACTTACCCCTGCAATAACCAACACATGTTCCAAGATCATCATAATCTAGAATTGAAAGAATGATTTCCTTAATCAATATCTCAACCCTAGCTTCGAAAATGTGGCTTAAGCTTTTATGCCACACTATGTATGAATTTTTATTCATCAGGGTCCTTCATTTCATGACTTGTTCAGCAAGATACGAAGAAGCATACAACTAATTACGGGTAAGACACATTCTATACAAACCATATGATAAGAAAGTTGTACCATTATGTTTTACATTAAACATAACTGTATAACACAAGAATTAAATACAAAATGTCAACCTTTTTTGTCCAAAATTGATCCGAAGATCATATATAAAATGTGTCGTGTAAAAACTAAAATGAACCTTACAACATGGTTCAGTATATACATCCCCTATAGGTATTACTTCCACTTCTTCATTGCAGTGAACCATTAGTTTCTTCTTGTCTTCATTTGACTTTATCCTAGATATGAACCTATGCATTATGGAGGCACCTTGATTAAATACTCCACTATATAGTCACTAAGTACTTAATGCGACTATCGCAAATTAGATTCATAAATTGACAAGACAAGAAGTTATCTGATGATCATTATCTTTCCTTCTAGGCCTTATACTGCTAGTTTCTTTATGTCCCTAGGATCTTTACTAGCACTGGATTGACCAGCATCAGCATGTGGAGAAGATTTAGTCTTTCTACCTTTGATCTTAACGTGATTCATCTTTGCTTTTTCATTTTATTGCATTGAGGGTTGTAGGAGTAGTAAGCTTAAGTTTCTCCTCCTTAACAACGCAATAGGCAATCAAAGCATTTAACTCTCATTCCTCATCTTGCGAATAATATGTCATCACCAGATTACTTAACTCTGAAGGGAGTGTATTCAGAGTTTGGTGAATAATAAAGAAATTAGGAAGAGGAATGTGCAACATCTTCAGCAGTCTACTGTGAAGATGGATTATTCTTGATATGTACTCCTTTACTCTTCCTTTCTCCCGTATACCTTATGGAGAATAATTCTTTATTCAAGGCACTTGTCTTAACACTAGATGAGACTGTGTACCTCTAAGAGATATTACTAAGAAATTACTTAGCTATGTTTGTGTCTAGAAGTCCACTAAACAGATGGTTAGGTATGCATCTCTTAATGGTCATAAGACATAAACTGTCAGATCGATCCTTGGCTTCATAGGTTGCTTTATAAGCTTTCAAGCTTATGGATGTAGGTGGGGATGGTCTATGTATCTGTATGGCCATATCAACCTCAGCTATTTCCATAACATTCAATACATCCTCTGTCCTCTTCTTTGTATTGAAACCAGTTAGAGTTTTAATGGTGATATTGATTTCATTGACCAAAAAGGTGACTTCATAGTAACTTTGATTAGATCAATACAAATGTAGGATAACAGCGATACTAAAAGCTATTAAACAATATCTTTACTGAAAATTTGATCACATATATTATGAAACACCTTTCGGCTGAATACATAATATATGTAATTAGACCTCCATATAAAAGCGATGAGAGTACAAACCATTAACTTTCATGACACTACCACCTTTTGGTGAATAGATCATTTAAGCAACGACTTTCCTCTATCTAATGCTTTTATGAACATCTCAAAATATTATTTGGGCAGAATAACCAAACATAAATTCAGAGACATCTCCTTACATGCAAGCAGAACAATTTAAAATATTGACTTAAAAGGTCACTTTGATGACTACATTCTCATCAACACTCAAAAAGTCCATAAACGCAAGATATACATCTTTATGTTATCCTCACATTCTTTATGGGCATATGGCATATGACAATGTAACTTTAATAAATGCAAAACTTGAATGCACAGTCTCATTGTCACACACTCGTGTTGAAGTCATTCTCTAAAAACTTCATTTGAGACTTTCGTAAAATACAAATCTCAGTAGAGTGACTATCGTGCATTATTGGACACTAAACCGACTGCCTGAGACACACATGTATCTGCCTTATGGCAAGTTCATTGCATGAAAATTCACTCAAAAGTGGCTTAAGAATTTCTTAATTCCTTTTTCGATTAACTATCATGCAATCCCAAACACTAAACATGAGACTTGATACACAAAAACTTGAAGTATCTCCCTTATGTGATGTCCGAAGCATGAAAATTTACTCGATATCAGATTCAGAACACCTTAATTCCTTTTTCTGGAGTTAAAATTTAATTTATTACTAATGTAATAAATCTAGGAAAATGGAAATTTTTACTTTATGAATTTTCCGGACCCAAAAACTGACCCAAAATATTCTAGGGCACCTTTACAGGAAATTTGAAATTTTTATGTTTTTTTTGGTCATGTTGAATAAGCCATATTTATGACGTCATGCTGACGTCCAGTGAGGAACGAACCATGTGTCTGGCGCGTGCGTTCCATACACGTCCGCAACCTACTGCCATTGTTCACCGTCGAGCGCGTGACACACAGAAGCCGGATGGTGACATTAAACTCACAAAAAAGGCAATTTTTGGCATGATTTGGGATAATTTTTCGACTTCCCGGGCTCATTTTCAACCCATTTCTGTAGGCTAAACATATGTATACTACTTTCATGTAACAAAAAGTAAGGAAAAATTGAGAAATAGAAGTTAACTCTCCGAAAACCTTATGAAGAGAAAAACTGAAAATCTCTGTTTTTAACCACCCAATCACATCACCACTTTGATACCATGTGTAATACGTAACGGTACCTTAGTTACGTATCCCGGATCGAATGTGAAAGGAAAAAATATGGAGAAATATAAAATGTACCTGATTTCAGTTATGAACTTTCAAACGAGCTTTCTGAGGCTGAAACGAGCCCGAATCCTCTGTCGTCTTCACAGAAATCCATCACCGAAACACAGATTAGGTTTTTCTACAGTTTTCTCAAAACGTAATCTTTCTTAACAGGTCAAAGATTCCTTATGCGTACGATTGACCTGAGTAACTGGAGGAGACCTTAACCTATATATATAGCTTCCATATCGGACTTCCCCAGCACAAGGCCGATATGAACCAGGTCTACACTAAAAGGGATCCATTTTTAACCCGGACTTCGACCAATTGATTTAGATCATTTTTTGGGCCACTTTATTATCTTTATCGAGGTCAAATTGCATAACTTAACCGACAATTTATTTAAAACCAAAATTATAATTAATAGCTGTCCACTTTATGGGAAAATGACAAAATTACCCTTAGGGGCAAAATGTCTTACATAATAGCCCATTATCTTAAAGATTTAGGTTGAAAAACAATGTTTTAATTGTACATGCACTCATTTGAACATTATCTAATTTATTTCAAGCTCCCTCAAAACCCTTTGTTACTGTGAGGGAGAGATAATAGAAATTCATAAATGGAGCAACCATCCAAGCAGTTACAGTTTTTGAAATTAAGAAGTAGATTGACTGTCTGTTGCCAATTGAGCTCAGGTAACAGCGTCTCAGGAACTTGCTTCAAGCTAAAATGGTCAAAGCATGTGTAGCAGCTATGCCTCCCTTAGAATGATAGCAACCTCAGTTCTTCGGCGTTACCTTGCTTTTATGACAATTGAAAGTTTACCTGGTAACCGATTCTGGGAAAGGATATTACTTCACTTCACTACACCGAGCAGAAGATCCAAGTAACTAAGAACTTCAAAATTTTTCACTTGCATGCTCCTTTCTTCCTCGTATTTAAAGCATTTTTCATTTCTTGCAGAGTCCTTGAAGAGTGTCATCCTACTTTGTACCATTTTCAGGACTGTTAGAATTTAAAATAGGTCTACGGGCTCATACGAGAAGGAAAGTTAGATTGCATATAAGTCTAAGTGAAGTTCCATCCTAAAACCAATTGGTGATAGGTGGAGTAGCCCACTAGATTTATATATTAATCTTCTTTCCTCTCTTTCTCCAATGTGAGACAAACTCCCACTCTTTATATTTCAACACACCCCTCTCACGTGTGGGTCACCCCCCTCACGTGTGGGTCTAACACATGACATAATCTATCATTTCGAGGTGTTAACGATTAACATAAGAGCAACCTGCTCTGATACCATGTTAGAATTTAAAGTAGGCCTACGGGCCCATACGAGAAGGAAAGTTAGATTACAGACAAGTCTAAGTAAGGCTCCATCCTAAAACCAATTGGTGATAGGTGGAGTAGCCCACTAGATTTATATATTAATCTTCTTTCCTCTCTTTCTCTAATGTGGGACAAACTCCCACTCTTCAGAGCAGGTTGCTCTTGAGTTACTCGTCACCACCTCGTCACAATAGATTGTGGCACGTGTTGGGCCATAAATTAGCCCACACGTGAGAGGGGCGTGTTGAAATATAGGTGAGACTTTATCCCACATTGAAAGAATACAAGGCCTTTAGCATGCATATAAGCCTAGTAAGTTACTCCTCTTATCACCAATTAATTTTAAGATGGAACTTTACTGGACTTATATGTGCTCAATTTACTTATGCCCAATTATATAAAATTTAACAAGGACAAGCTATTTGCCAGTATACTTTGGTCTCATTTGGGTATCAGTAGCGGGGATCATGCATCCTTCGATGATCACGTTATTAGTTCCAACACATCTTCAAGACTTGGATGCAACACAGTACGACGAGTCCTGAATCTTGCAACAGTAAGAATACTTCTTGTATGACACTATCAAAATACACGCTTTTGTTCACTTCATTTACACAAAATCTCTGTTGATCACGTTTATAGGAGATGGAGTTGGCGGCTTGAGTTAGTTTTCAGGGAGATGGCGAAATGTTGGACGAGTTTATCACCGGAAACAGAGGATAGATCGGACATATAAGCAGTCCAAACGTTACAAGCTCCACCGCAACACCGTCAAACAATCCAGAACTGTTCAAAGTCCAAAACTATCATACACATACAGTCCTGGACTGGGTGACCTGAAAGGTGAGCGAAGTCCTAAGCCTAATGGGACAAGCCCTACCAGTCCAATGGCTGGAGAATCAAGACTGTCTAATCCGGGGAAGAGCCCATCAAGTTCAGCAGAATATTAGTACTATAAAATAATGTTTGAAATATTAAGTTTATTTTCGTACAAGTAATTAGCTTTAAGACATGTTGCAGTTGTTTGTATGTCTGTTATTTTAGTTGGAACCGTTTGTAAATGTTTTTTTTTTCTGAAATATGTAAAGTACTTTGGATTTTGTCCGACTTGTAACAAGATATAGTGATAACTACAAAGTAGTTACTATTGTAGAACTGAAAGAAATGACAATTAATTCTCATATTACAAAGTCCCTTCGAATATTGTCTAATAATTAAAAAAGAAAGGAAAAAGATAGATGCCCAACACGATATAGTTCAATAATCATATCTACATTGGATACAAAAATATATGTTTTTCTTTAATCTTACATGTCACATGTGTAATATAACTCTTAGTGCTTAGAGAATATCGAAATAGCAATAGGGAGAAGAGGAGGGAGGTGAGTATAAGTAAGGAAGGGAGAGAGAAGAGGGAAGAAGAGATAGAAAGGTTAGGAAATATGAGATACGGTAAAAGATAAAAATATCCTATGTAGTTATGAATTTTCTTTTTTAAAAAACTACGGTCTAGAATTTAGTTTAAATTTGTCTAGAAAAATTCTCTAGAATTGACTTCTATTAAAAAAATAAATGAAACTTTTCAGGTGTTAAAATTAGTTTATATGAACCAATCAAAAATAGGTGACATGGACCCAATATTTAATCCAACTTAACTTTATAATCCGACCCGACCCTAATATGAAAATAACCTAACCTCCTCCAACCCATCTGATTACCAAAGTTCTCCAAAATTAGGTATTGGCATCCTAAACGTAATTTCCCACATGTTTTTGTCCTGATTATGAGTTCATTATTTGTTATGCACGTCCTAGGGAAGTAGTATGTGTTTTTATGTCCATTATCATTCCTATTTAGGATTTGTAATAATTGTCTCTCATATTCTAGGTCAACTTTCCAAACTTTAAAAGCAAATTCTCAAGCCTTGTTTGGTTTGCATGGATTCTTGCTTGAGGAAGTAATCTTTTTTTTTTAATTTATATTATCATGTTTGGTTCATTTTTTTAGTAGTTAGGAAAGTAAAACTTTCCCAATCTAAGAAAAGTAGTAACACTTTACTTGGATTCTAAATCCATCACCCCCTAGTATTTAGATTACTTTTCTCAGGAATTTAATCTAAAAAATATGTTAGCCAATTCAACTCTTCCTTTTCTCTCAACTTTACGACAACTCTTTTATAAAACCCTACCTCCTCTTCAACTATTCTTATTATTCTCCCATTAGCAGGATTTTGGATATTTTTGCTCAGAAATTTCAATCGACAATCTTCAGGTTCATATTTTTCCTTCTTACTTAACTTTTATGTAGTTTTTGTTTGATTTATGAAAGCAATTATTTTATTGCTCTTGCTTTTTTTTTTCAATCAGCAGCACTTTAGACTAAATTATGATGTTTTTGTACTATGAATTCCCTGATTGGAAGTAATCATATTACTTGTTAAACAAAGATGCAATTTTTGTTTGATTTGTGAGAGCAATTTCTACTCAATCGGACTAATTAGCCTAGATTTACAATAACATTTATATTTTTCTAAAAAATTGATCGAAATAGCTACAAAAATAAATCTACCAATTTCTCCCATCATAATTTTTCTGTCGACTTCGTCTTCGTCTTTGTCAAATTATTTCTAATCTTAGTTCTCACCAAACATGTTCAGTTCAATCAGGACCTATGTAACTTTTATAGTTTTTATCAATCAATTAAAATATTATCTATTGGTTTTCCCTCTCTCTCATTATACGATATACTTCTGCACATAATAGTCTTGATAATGTTGGGACATAGCATTTATTGTTTCCATCTTCGTATTGCTGCAGTTTCCTCAAGTATAATTAATTTATTATGTTTCATAATTTGTTCTTCATATGTATTTGTAGTATCTTCTTATTCTTAATATGCCTCCCTACTATAAATATACTATAATTATTTACTTGCATTTAGTTTCTATCTTCCTAAATTTATAGAAAATTATACTTATAGAGAAAGTTATAGTAAATAAGTTATAATATATGTAAAATATCCATTACTTAATATTTAAGTTACATTCATGTGCTGTACCTATGAAGTAGTAATTTTCAATACTTAAAAATTAGTAATTTCTTATATCTATTCAATAAAGTTTCTTTTTTTTTTATTTTCAAATTTGTTGACTAGTTAATAGGTGATAAAGAATGGCTGGAATGAATTCGGCTGCAATTATTTTATTTATTAATGGATATGCAAAAGAAACGATTAGAAATGTTAAGAGTCATATTACATATCCTTTTGGCCGTAGTATTGCATAATGGAAAATATTGTTTGAAAGCTCCATACTCTGTTAATGAATACAATTGATCCCGATACCTTCATAGGTTGATATATTCTATTGCTTCAACATGTTGTTCGGAGTTGCGTATGGATAGATTCACATTTAGAATATTAGTAAATATGCTTAGAATTATTGTTCGATTAAAAGATACCAGGAACACAACAGTAGACGAACAAGTAGTAATGTTTCTGTTAATTCATAAATGGTAAGTTAAAAATAAAAAGTGAAAATATTATATATATATATATACTTATAATTTTCTAATTTGTTTTAATATATTCTCAATATTTTAGGTTATTACTATCTAGTAAATGCGGGATATACATACGGAAAAGGATTTCTTGTACCATTTCGAGGTCAAAGATATCACCTCAATGAATGGTCTCCATGATATCAACCAAATACCCTCAAAGAATTTTTTAATATGAAACATTATTCAACTAGAAATGTTATTGAAAAATGTTTTGGGTTGTTGAAAGTTCATTGGCATATTATTAAGAACTCAAATTGGTATCCTATTAAATTGCAAAGTAAGATTATAACAGCTTGTCTTCTTCACAATCATATAAGAAGAAATATGCCTATTGATCCAGTAGAAGCTGATTTAGATGCAGAAGAGGAAGAAGAAGAAAATAAAGATGGAGTTGAGTTAGACGAAGAACCGAAATAAAGATGGAGTTGAGTTAGACGAAGAGCCGATCACTTTAGTCGAACCATTTGAGGAATGGACAAATTGGAAACAAACTTTAGCTAATCAAATATTTGATGAATGGAGGCAAAATAGAAATATTGGATAAAAATATAAGCTTTCATATTTTTAGGGTCTTTATTTTTAGTAGCTTTAGGTAGTTTAACATTTTTGTTAAAGATGTGCATTAGTTAAATTTATTGGATTATTTTCCATTTTCTTAATATTAATTAATATTGAATTATTCTTGCTTTAAAAAAGTTATACGCTTTTTGGTTGTGTATGGTGGTCATTTTTAACATTAAACATATTTTTTATGATATGATGTAGTGCTACTACTAAAAGGACATATATAACTTATTGTCTTATATATAATTATTTTATGATTTAAATGCATATAATTTTTATTTCATTTAACATTGATTATATCAAAATAAATTTCCTTTTGTCAGGTATGGAGCATAGTATTGGATCTCGCAGAGGCAAAGGTATTAACCATGTTTGGACTACTGTTGAGGATGAAAAGTTAGTGGGAACCACGCTTAAACTAAAAAAAAGTGGAAATTTTAATGGTGAAAATGGTAGTGGATTAAGGAAAGGATATTAGAAAGAACTAGAAAGGATATTAGATCAAAAATTACCAGGGCATGGTTTGAAAGAAAAACCACATATTGAATCTCATTGTAAATTATTGAAAAAACAATATCCTGCTATTTATGATGCGAGAAATAGTGGAGAAACAAGTGGTTTTGGTTGGGATGATGAAAAAGATGTGTTACTACAAACGCTAACGTATGGAGTGCATATCTAAAGGTTAGTAAAAATTAGATTGCTTAGTTTTTTAAAAATATTTTTTTACATAATTTATATAATTATTGATGTTATAATTTTTTAACACAATTTTTTGTACTAATGTCTTATTAATATTTTATAATAATTATAATGTTATTGTTGTAGAGTCATTTGGATATTTCATTTATGAGGAATAGATTATTTCCTTACTATGATAAACTAGTTATTATTTGGGGGTAAGATCGAGCTGCAGGAAAAAATGTTGAAGCACTCGCAGATATGCTATAAAATATAAATAGAGAAGAGAACTTGGATGAAAAGAATGAAGAATCTAATGAGGAGGATGATGATGAGCCCTAAAGAGATCAACCAATCAGGAGTAATTCTTAAGGTAAAGGAATTTCAAAGAAAACACGTCGCAAAAGGAAGAGGAATGCTAATAGTTTATTTTCAAGTTTGGAACGTATCACTAAAAAACTTACTGAAGGTTTGGAGAAATCTAACGAGCAAATGGCTAAAGTTGTAGTTTCTATTGCAGGGCCAAATCAAAAGGAATATGAAAATATGCAGAATTAGATGAAGAACTTGGCAAAATGAAATTCTTAACATAAGCTGAACGTATTAGAGCTAGAATAAAACTTGTAAATAATCCAAATCATATGGATTATTTTTTCACTCTTCAGGATGCTGACAAAGAAGAATATTTAAGGTAGATTTAAAAAGTAATTAGTTTTTAAGATTTTCAAATTTATTAAATTTAGGATGTTCATAAGATATTTGGCATTTTTTATTTTCATTTTGGGATTGTCTAGTTGAAATAATGCATTAATTGTATTTTTTCAATGTTAGAAAAATTTTGATAATTGATTTGAATTTTAAGATTTATCTTTGTACTCGGTTGAGGTTTTTTTAGTATTTTTCAATACTATATTTAAGATATAACAATATCATATGATTAGAATATCATAAATAAAAAAATAACATTTAATAATATAACTTGTATTACAAATTAACATTATTTAATGATTTCAAATGTTATTCGATTTGTAGGGATATATTGGAAACACAAGGATAAATTAAATTACATTCCATGAAATACTGTTGCATACTAAACACTATAATAAGAATCCACCCAATTTTCCTATTATAATTTTTATAAGTATCCAAACATATGAATATCTTTACTTTCCATATATTTATTTTCCAAGGAATCAAATTCTAAATTCACTTTACTTTCTCACTAACCAAACGGGGCCTTACAGTATTAGCAGTAAGATCACTTTCATGTTAAACACAAAGTATGGGCTGCTTGTTACCTTATACCTAAGTGAAAGTTTAAGTTTACAGTATCTAAATACTTGTTTCAATTATGCCTTTTTTTAGTTGTTGGAGATTAGTTCCCCGTAATACTTCCTTAGTAGTCCTTTCGATTGTCCATATGTCTCAGTAAGACCAAGTTTTATTTGCTCTTTTTCTCTTACTTTAATATTTGGTTCAAGAATTAATTACAGACAAATCAAATTGTTCAATTTTTTTCTTTTTAACAGGAATAAGCTTCAAAGTTTGACTTTTGTTGCCTCATTGTTGAATCAGATTTGTAGGTCGTTAGTTCAAGCAATCTGAAATGGCATTGTAAATACTCATGCTTATGGCTCAATTTTTAATATGAGATTTCTCAATAGAATATCAGTTGTTAGTGTTTTACTTCTTTAAAGGGAATATAATTCCTTTGCTGATTAGGAGCTCATTTCCTATGAAGGTCAAATCTTGACTTACACTTACAATTTTTTACGATGCAGTTATGTCTTTTGCTTATAGACATGTGTAAAGTTTGTGGTTTTCATTTCTACTTTTTGCAACATTAAGAAAAAATTTTAACTTGTACTATCAAGTTGTAATGGTGTTTTCAATAATATACAATTTTCAACCTTAGTTAGGAGGCTGTAGTTGACAGAGAATATGAAATTTTGATCTCAAATCTATTTCTTATATGAACTTGTTATTACCATCTTCTTTCTTTACTTTTGATAAGTCTCATGTTATCTTCTTCACATTAATTTGTTCTATACAACTTCGTGTTTTACTTTATTTAAATGTTGTTCTTGCAATTTCCTTTAATTTCTTGCTTTATTATTATTATTATTGTTTCCTTTTCTCTTTTAAATTTGTTGCTTGCCTCATGCTTACTTATTTGCCTTCATTTATGGTACTTTACACAAACCAGTGTAATTCACTCATTTGCATGAAATCCCTTTAGATTTTTAATTTATGTTAGAAATGCTAACATAAAAAATAGGTTATATAATACACACACAATAATATAGAAATAAGAAGGAAAAATATTATGACCGTTGCTCCTAACTACTTCCTTTCTTCTAAAGAAAAGGTTCAACTCAGTGTATCTTGTTTATGGAGATCCAATTTCAACTTTTCCAATTAGTTCATATTTTCTGTGCTTTTGAGATTGACAAACCTGTTGATACCATAAAGTTACTTTAGAAATCTGACCAATAGAATCTTTCCCTAGAATTAGAGAGGTAGTGAAGTTTCCCAATAGCAATCATTCTCATTCATGAAATTTGTGTGAAACAATTTTAACTATTGAATTAGAAATTTACCATTTCCACTACCAAGTTATGGATATATTTTCAAATGCAAAAAAATTAACTCTTCACTACAGTGTAGGATTTAAAGGAGGTAAATATTAACTAATACAAACAAGTTACTTTCTCATATAGATTAGGATAATAAACTTAGACTATTCCTATTCATTAAGGTAGTAGTGCCAACATTCAAAATATAAGTAGTTTCTTACATTACTATGGTACTAGACCATTTCTCTACTTATTTATATGAGAGAAGACGAGGTTGAAATTTCTACTTCTTATCAATAGTTCGATGGTCAACTTATTGGACTTGTTAAATGGTCTATTCGACTATTGTTTTATTCATCTTTTTCTTATTGCCCCTTATAGATACAAATATTCCAACTATTTTACTTTAAATGTTGGAGAAATAATTTGGTAACAATTTTTCTACCTCCATCCCAAAAGTTAAAAAAATTATGCTTTTCTTCAATAGACCTTGGCAAGACTTAACTTCAGCCAAAAAAATGCCATAAACTAGCATATAATCTGAGAATTTGTAATAAGTTTCCTAATATTCCCAGTTTCAATTTAGCTAAGGAGATGATCTTACTAGGCTAGTGTTTAAGTTTCTCCTTTAGGTTTATATCATAATAAGCTTTTATTCTTATCATAGTTCATGTTTACAGTTTGTTTCTAGTGATTTGTTGCAAAGTGTTATGGCTTTGTCGCAAGGTCGATTTTTAGTTCTTGTATTCACTTATGTTCTCAATTAAGGAATGAAAATAACATGCTCGTCTAGTAGTACAGCCAATAAGATTGAAAACTATTTACATTATTATTATAATTGTGGATTGATCGTACATATAAGGACTTTTTAGTCCAAGTTCAACCTAGGAAGGCGATTTTATAGATGTGGTCAATTTAGGATAAAATTTAAATATAGATTTACATTTTAAAAATTGGATTTTATATGAATGGATTGTTAAATTTGTCTTATATATGTTATTTGTAAAGACAATGTGAATACTTTGTATGGCATGACAAAAAATTCACAAGAAGAAATGTAAATATTATCAATGAGCTTGGGAGATCAACAACAAATTAAAGAATCAACGAAACTACTTATTATTAAGAAGGTTGTTGATTTATGGTTAGGTCATCTTTATTGTAGTTGTTAGGTGTTATTTAGCAATGTATTTATGAGAAATACATTTACCATACTAATGTATGGATTAGCGTATTAGTATTATCTTATTTAGAAAGGGCTACAAAGTTTTTTTCTCCTTCAATTTATATAGTTATATGATTTGATAGTTAGGAATAGTGGATAATATGAGAAAGTTGTGTGAAATAGTAAAAATTTTAAAAAGAAAAAAATAGCAATTTCCATCTTCCCTGGAGAAAAAAAGTCCAACTAGGATGCTAATTTCATGAAACTGGATCAATTAACTTAAGTTATAATTTCCAACCAAAACGACATAGATATTAACTTGATGGATTTCTATAATTGAAAACATGAGCAAAAGGACATAGATACTAAATAAGCCAGAACAAAAGCCTTCTAACCCTTAAGTTATAATTTCCAACTACTCGGGCAATGACAGCCTTTATGCTAACTTATGTCAATATGTTTTTCTATTACAAACTCCACCAATACTATGCCAAACGAATATATATTAGATCAATAAGCTCTATTACTTGGAATTTCTAATCATAAGATCAATAGATCAACAACAATTTAAAGCATATACATAAACTAGAATTCATCATTTGATTAAGCTTTAAATACAAAAATAGCTAGCTATAATAAACACAATATAAAATAAGTTTCTAGACAAAATAAGCTCCATATACATAAATAGATAGTCTTAATATGAAACATGTACAAAAATAAAGTTAGTTGTTCTTTTATTTTTCCTCTATTCTTGTTTTTGTGTCAATTGGATAGTCTGACTATCATGTATTCTCTTAAAACATGTTCTTACATTGTGACTATATGGCTTGCATATTTCATATAACATCTAACTTCCTTTCTGAGTAGTTTTATATAGGATTTGTTCCTTTCTTAACTCCTTACCCCTTTCCTTTTTTGGTCTTATAGCCCTTCTCTTGTATTGTGGTGGATATATTTTAGAGCTATGAATCTTGCTCAAGTTTGGTCATAAATCACTACCATGAATTGGAAAAGTATGACATGTATAAACAACATTAATTTTTTCTTTTCTATACTTCAAATCCTCATAATCTTTTGGTTTGCCACCATTATATCTAATTGCAAAATAAATATGTTGACAAAGAATTCCACTTTAATCCCATATCTTGCATGTGAAAGTCTTATTACCTAAATCAACAACATGTTGTTTAAAATTTATATGCTTAAATTTAAACCATCTCCCACAACAAAAGTATGGCATCCAGTTATTGAAAATTTATTTAACTTCTTTTTTTTAAATCCTAAGACAATTGGATCTATTATGTTTCTCTATCCCCTCTTTTTTCTTATTAATTCACTTCATCATTACTCTTCTATCATCTCAAGTATTATGAAAATTGGTTTTTCCCTAGCCTCCTTGATGTAAGCATTGAAGTTTTCATAGTAATTGTTTAACAACATATCACATTTCAGCTCAACACTAAGAGGTTTCTTATACCATATATTGGTTGGTATCATATCCAACCAGTTATAAATAAAATTTTCAATGCCTTCAAATTACTTTATGTAATTGTTCAAGGTATATGACTTAAACAATCATAAACATTAAAGTTCAACAGTATTTAAATTAAGCAATCATATACTTTTTGAATTCATTGAAGGTATATACTCTAACTGCATTCCAAAATATATTCTTTATAAACTTTGTTGTCTTAAATTTAGATTGAATTTGGCATAGATATGTCTATCACAATTTCTATGTTCAACACCAGCCATATCAATATTGAAGATATATTCTAAACCTTGTTATAAATAATCGACAAAGAATGTTAACGCACTTGGACAATGTCTATAACTATAAATGAATGTTTATAACATAAAAGGAAAACCCAATAAAATTAGTTTACCTTTTGTTGATTGGAAATGAAAGCCCATTAACAATCCTTGTAATGTCCGATGTGTTCATGCAAACATTCAAGAAACCATTCCATTAGATTTGATTCTCGATTATAACTATAGCCCACTCTATTATAAACATGTTCTTATTTGCATTCAATCCAATGGTTGATAACAATTTCCCTCCATAGTTTCCCTTTAAGTGACAACTATTGACATATATCATAAACCTACAACCATTCAAGAAACCCTTTCTACAAACATCTAAGCATATGTATATGGAATCTAAAGTATCTTTTGGATACTTGATTATAAAAGTAATATAAATTGAACTTTAATATAGGTAATTCATAGCTCCTCAAATCCTCAAATTGCTTTCCCTTTTTATGCACCAAATGCTCTAATGTAAATTTCTTCTCCCTGCATGCCTTCTTGTATGTAACTTAACATTAAAGTCCCTTAAAAGTGCACCCTTAAGCTTTGTAATATCCCATGTAAGATAAAATATAAAATATGGGAGGTATTTCTTTGCAATCCAAAATGCCTTACATTTATACTCTAGTATTCTCCAACCACACTTGTTGTTGGATTAAACTATTTTAAATTTAAATGTGGTCCTATATTGTGTTAGAGAATCATATATTCTTCACCCATAACCCTTCTTACATGTAATAGTTAATCTACATTTCTCATTCTTTACATATATATAATCAAAACCCTTCTTAACATCATATTATACTAGAGCTTGTCTAAACCCATTCATCAAATCAAATAACATTATGAACCTTTAAATTAATTAGCCTCATTATAACAATATATACATTAAATTATAGGAACTTAAACCTTCTTCTCCTTTCTTTATCTAAACTGGTATCTATGCTCTTAAGCTAAACAAAATCTTTATATGATGAATATATATGTATATCTATTATATTATTTGTTGAGACATCTTCTATACCACTATAAACAACCTTATTCATAGCCTCTTCAGCAACTACCTCATTAAATATATTACGAGGATTAGCTGAACTAGAATCTTCAAAGACATTAATTTTTCCCTCCTCACCCTTATTGAATCATCAAATTCACTAGCCTCATACTCATTTGTAAGTAATCATTTATCCTCCCAAAAAGTACGTTGATCCCTCTCTACGCCCTTATAATCAACTTATTCACCCTCTTTTAAACATCCTTTATTATGTCTCAACAAAGGATACACAACATTATCCAAAAATATCTCCACAATCTCATAGCCTTACTTTTCAATTGAATTAATCATGACAATGATGTCAACCTCACTTCTCAAGTTTCTAATGCTATCCTTAAAAGAATTATGAGGAAATTTATAACTAAAAACTTTAACCCCTCTATAACCCAAATCCATTTTTGTGTGTACGAATTGTATCACCGTCAAATGATCTAAATCTTCTCCAAAATTATGCACTTATCCTCTTTTATAGTGCATGGTATAGGTAAATTTAAGGTCCCACCATACTAAAATGAAAACACAATTCCAAAGTCTGTCAAATAAGAAAAACAAACAAATATATAAAATAAGTTTTAAAGTATTTAATTAAAGATCCAACCAATCTTAAACAATTATAATTTCAAACTTAAAACATGTTATTTGATAATTTAATTAAATATATAACCAATCTTAAGCAAATATAATTTCAGCCTTAAAACATGTTCTTTAATAATGATAGTAATGAGCAGGAAATAATATATAAAGGTGGTAAGGTGAATTATACCTTTCATAACTTTTCAACTCCAAGTTTTTCAAGTTTTATTTCTATATGGTTTGACTTCACACCCTTACCTATAAGCGTTAATATTAAGAATTTAGCTTCACAATCAACATAAGTAAATGATAAAAAGGTTTACATTTCAATTAAACTGCTATGCTGGAGATCATTATTTGCTATGTCAACTGCACCTCTTTCTTTAAGAACCTAACAAAAATATGGAGTAGTATAATGCAAAGCTATGCAACTATTAAATTCAATAATGTAGAGAAAAATAACTAGTCAATTCATAAACCAAGAAAGTGATAAAAAATTCAAATAGGACATTGTCAAAGAGAAAGAGGTAACATTTCTTTTCTTCTTGTTCTAAATAGGAAAAGGGAAATATAGAAATATTGTGCAAATGAAGATTCACTATGTGATAAAGGGAACAATCATTCCTAATCAACATTACTCTTTTTCATAAAAGATAACATCACATTCCATAAGTAAAATATCTCACAAGTTCAAAATAAGAATGATTATGTGTATAAGAATACATGCCCCTTTCTTAGGATGTACATTACTAAATAATGAACTTCTACATTAGTAGTATAAGACATTAGATATTGTTATAATCAGGACAAAAACATATGCCCAACAAATAGCAACTTAGTCTGCACTTGCTACAATTTGTAAAAGATATAGCAATGGTTCCCACAAAAAGCTTAAGACAATAGCTAGTGAACAGCATACAAACATTGCAAAGCAAATAGACCAAATTAAAAAAGTGAAAATCATATTATATATTTAGAGGATTATAATGCTGGACTAGAACAGTTACCAAAGTTACATTTCATAAAAAGCATCAATTGTTATGCCTTTATAGAAGCTAATGTTGGATTGAAGCAAGTTTAACAAGTACAGAAAACAACACGCATCGACTCAAAATGTTTTTGTCCTCAAATATGGGATTTGTAGTTATTGGATGTTTGATTTATTTATTTTACTTATTCTTTGAGTGTAACAAAGTCATACTTGAATTGATTATTGATTAGCTTATCAATTGCAAATTATAAGGTCCATCTAGGATAAATTGATATCCCCAAGATCAAATGTATATGATCACTGCATCAAGATAAAACTTTAATTTCTCATTACATTGATTTGGGAAATAAGGTTTACCCACATAAAAGAACAAAAGAGATGATACTAACTCTAATCGATACTTGTTCCAACGTTAGTTGAGGAGAAAAAGTCTCAATCCTAAATGAACTTTCACGATTTAGAATCTAAAATCCACAAGGAGTTAGTGGAGGAGAAGGTTGAAAAACACATGGGTTCATCAAGAATTTAAACATAACATGAAACAAAGGGTTATAAAACAAAGAATTAATGCTTTAATCAAAAGACAAGCCAAGTAGATATAATATAAACAACTAACAGTCCCAACTAGATGAAGAAGGCAATATAGCTGAATAGAACGTGGTTTGTTAATAAAATTGGAGAAGATGACCAAAATTGGGGGGAAATTAGGTTTAAAAGGTGAATACCTAAACCTAATTTTGGAGGAACTTTGGCAATCAAGTGGGTTGGGGGTCGAGTTATTTTCACATTAAGGTTATGTTATTTTCTTATTAGGGTCGAGTTAGGATCAAGTTGGGTTATAAACTTGGGTCAGGTGAAATTTTAGGTCCATGTCACTTTATTTTGATTGGTTTATGTACACCAATTTTGACATGTCAAATCTATTAGTTTTTTTTAATGGAAGTCAACTTTAGAGGTCCAACACAAGTTTAAACTATATGGAATTTTTTTGATAATTTCAAATGATAGGAAGTTTTTCCAAAATTTTCCGAAATACATGAGGTATTTTTGTCTTTCAACCCTACGATAATTCTCTGACCTCATCATTAATAATCATTACATATATTTACTATTTTTAACATAATTCAGTTAACTTAGGACAACTCAGTGCTCTAACATATTCCATGCCTACTTCTAACACACAAAATAAACGTAATTGCTTAGTCATGATTAGAAATTTTAATTGGTTTATGAGTTATCCTCTAACTCTTCTTGATTTCTTAAACTGTTGGATCTTTAATTGTGATCATTGGGCTTGTAACATTATCCTCTCTATCTAAAAAATTATTATCCTCAAGGTTGAAATAAGGAAAATCATGTTAGAACTATTTAAAAGGTTCCCAAGCAGCTTTTGAAGGAGATTACAATTGCCAATAAACCAAAATTAATGATAACGACCTAAAATTTTCTCCATCATAAGGAGTGGTTGTGACCTATGAAAAGGTTCAGGAAGGGAGATTGATGAGGTGGGGAGATCTCCATCCCATTTATTTAAAAGAAAAATATGGAAGACATTATTAATTCAATCTTCTAGGGAAGGTTTAGTTTGTAAGCTACTGGACCAATGCAAGCTACTACTTTGAAGGGACCAAAATACCTTTTAGATAGTTTGTTAGATTTATGATGAACAATTCAAAATTAACATTATGTTTTAAATTTCACAAACATCTAATTTCCCACTTCAAACTGAAAATATGTTTAATAAAGATAAACCTGAATTTTCATACATAATTGAACCCACTTAAGGTTGGCTTGGAGTTCAACAATAACCAAAAATTCATCCATAAAAGCTACCCCAGAGAAACCTAAAATGTAATCACACAGTGATGGAGAAGCATGAACATAAATTGCTTTAAATGGAGTGTCTTTAATAGAAGAAAGCCAAAAAAATGTTATAATGCCATTCATCCTAATAAAGGTGTTAAACTCACATTTTTTGTTAGTCGACAATAAAGGATTGTAAATAATCCTCACAACAATGATTTACAATCTCAGTTTGGCTATTAGATGTGGATGGTAAGAGCTAGTTATAGAGAAAGAGGTAACTTGGAATTTAAATGATTCTTGCCTAAAAAGAACTCATAAACAGAGGATCACGGTTAAAGACTATATTAAAAGGAAATCCATGTAGATGATAAATTCATTTAACAAATATATCGGTAAGCTAGTGAGTAGTTATATAGAGGATTAAAACATAAAAATGAGCATATTTGAATGAAGTATAAAAGAGCAGAGGCTTAGGATTATATCAAAAAAAGATTCCTTAAGAAACAAGAATAGGGTAATTGCTAGCTTCAAAATTGCATACATCAAATGATAACTGCCACTAGGACAATGTGAGAGGGCATTGAAGGTTATATTATCATAGTTAGATTTATAAACAATCTTAAAATTAAAGCCCAACAATTTGGTCAACCACTACTTAGTGCTCTAGATTTTACAATGTTTGATATGCTCTAGATTTTACGATTTTTGATTAAGAAAAGACTAAAGTATTTGATAATATATTTGGATAATAAATTAGGCCCATAAGAAATATTATTGTCATTTTTAATAGCTTTTATGGTCACAATCATTTAACAAACATAAGAAAAAGAGGCTTGTAATTTAGGACATAGTGGTTTATTGAAAAAAGCAATAGCATAATTCTGTTGAGATAAGACAACACCAATTCCAAGTTTAGAAGCATCAATTTCAAGGATGAAGGGCTCGACAGAATTAGGAAAAGTCAAGATCAAAGTTTATGTAAAACCATATTTGAGCTTATCAAAAGTTTCAATAGTATGATCTATAAAAATTAAAAGCATATTTTTAAAGGATCCATATAAGAGGTGTGCCCATAGAAGCATAATATGCAACAAATCACTGTTGATTTTGGTAACAACGAGTCTATAATAGTCATAATTTTCTCAATGCCCACTAAAGCACCATTAGTAGAAATGAAATGGATCCAATATATAGCGATTGACTTCCTAAAAATTAGTGTTGGGTAAAAAGAACTATCTCTGAATGATGTAAATGTGTTCCCATAAGGGATTATAGGTTAATAAATCATTGAGGAAAACCAATACAAACTTACGAGAAATATGTCAAAATATATGATTCATTGCTCCTTAAAAAATATAAGGGGCATTGGACGACCCAAATGGCATTATGAGAAATTCATGATGATTATGGTGTGTTTAAAATGTTGTCATCTTTATATCATCATTTTCTATTTTGATCTAATGATACTCTACCTATAAGTTCAACTTAGAAAATACCTTTGCATCATGGATTGTCTAATATTTTTTCAATGGTGGGAATTAGGAAACAATCTATGATCGTCACAACATTTAAGGATCAATAGTAAACATAAAAGCGTTAAGAGCTATCTTTTTTTTTTCATTAGCATCATAATAAACAAGAAAAGTGTATTATTTAACCAAATAATGGTCTTGTTGAGATTTTCTTGGATTAGATGCTCCATTTTTATTTTTGGTAATAGGATATATATATATATATATATTAATGGTAGTTATGCCAAATACTAAAAAGATGGCATAGTTATAAGGGCAAGATAAGGGAAGACCTTGGGTTCAAAAAAAGCATGAGTAAAGCAATCAAGTAAGATTTGTAAATTGAGAATTATAGACTGAGATGATGCTGAACTAAATGGTGGTGTGAATTATAAAGATAAAGGAACCATCTCGATCTAGGTAAGGGAGATGATGATCTCAATTTTATCCTTGTGTTTGAGCTAATTCATATACACATAATAGTATCATACTTTGTAAGTTAACTTGCCCCCCTCATAGTTTAATTTCATAAAAAATTAATACTCAAAGACGACTTTACTCGAATCCTAACCATGGATCCCCAAGATCAAATCTACTAGATAAATTGAGAAATAGGTATCAACCAAATAAAGAAGAAAAAAACTTAGGAACAAAGGCCTATATATTAAAGAGAACCAACATTACATATAATGACATTTAAGTGAGGAGAAGGATGGCCCAAGTGTTAGGCCATACGAGTCTTATTAAAGTTGTGGGTTGATTTGCTATCTACCGAAATGACAACCATTTAACCAAAGATGGCATTTTATCCAAGCCCAACCTAGTCCAAGTTGATTAAATTTCAAGTCAAGGTTGAGCTTTTAAAAAAAAAAATTGGCTTCAAGCTAAGTTCAAGCTCTGGTTGCCCAATCTAGATCGAAGTCTGAATATGTTAAATATGCCTTATTGGAATGATGTTATTTTACTAATTAAATTTTAAAAAAAAGCTTGGTATTAAACTCGATCAGCTTTAGGCTTGAGGCACAAATTTTAGGCCTCTAGCCCAAACTTAAATTTTATCAACCCAATGTCAACTCTATATTTGACCTGAAATGATTCCTTCCAAATTAAGGGTTATATAAATAAACTCGCCCTTAAGTGTAAGAAGTGAGATCTCTGGGAGGTCTATTGAGGTAGTCGATGGCATGTTCTCGATCACTAATATAGAAAGAGTTGAAGACTTAAAGGAGGGATTGAAAATAGATGAAGAAATTTTCTAACCATCCTCGCCTAATAAACATTAAAATGTGGCAATTTACAATGATTTGTAGGTAGGAATATCTCATTATAGTTAAAGTATAGTCGCTTTTTGCAGTAAGTCACCATATATATTAAAGTTAAATCCTTAATCAAGAGACAGTTGGTTTGAAATGAGAGGCCCTAGAGTGAAGAGGAAGTCATAGTAGACGATAAAGAAGAGAAACATAAGATGGGGTTAAACGATGAAAATGAATGAGTTGTCACCACTTTATCCTTGATTAATTTCGCTATGCCCATTACCTTAGGTATGGTTGATGGTTTAATTAAAAAGAATTCATACTTGATTTCCTCTTATAGACTTCAAATAAAACAATTCAAAAGGTTGACCTTGGTGAGGCCAATAAGGATTTAAACTCCAGTACTTAAAATCTCATAATAGTTATTTTTTGGAGTTTAAATAAATAGCCGTATGATTTTGAAAGGAAGAAGGACCAAAGCAAATTTCTACAGCATAGACAAAAGTTTCCCAAGTCATAAGTCATCAAGTTAAATACATCTTTTAAAACTAGTCAAGAGCTAAGCTTGACATATAAAAGGAAACAAAATTAAATCGTTAATCTAATAGTGTGTTTTGAAAAAAAATATTTGAAACCAACCCAGAACATTATCAAAAGAAACTAAAGGTATTTTCATTCTTAGTAGACATGGATTATGGATGGAGGTGGTTTCAATAGAGAGATAATTAGATGAAGTTGCGGTGGAAGATGACGGAAAACGGAGGGCAACAGATGGAGCAAAGTGCGAAAGCAAAAGCAGTGGAGTATGAAGAAGAGGAGGCAGTGTAGGTTATTTTTCAAGGCAAAAATGTTTTTGCATTTTGTGGGCTATAACAATTTATTAAGTTAAGAAGGTTTTTTTATTCCCTTCATAATGAGAGAAGTTTTTGGCAATGACTTGCTTCATAGTGGGAAGGATGATATCGAACTAAAGTAAAGTGTTAGTATGAGTTTAGTGTTGGTGTATGCCCTTGCAGCCAATTTTGGTTGTAATTTTAATTGTATAAAATTTGTTTTATTCAATAAAAAAAAG
>JANZXR010338233.1:0-25193 GCA_027575705.1 Erythroxylum echinodendron | reverse complement strand
GTTGAATATATGGGAGTGTTGCATAACCACGAGAGTGTTCTTTAATTGTTATTGAAAAACACAGCACCAGTCAAGATATCCCAGGTGGTGGAGAAAGTCTTGATCAACTTTATCACGTCACCATTGCAGAGAATTGCCAAGAAGAATATAGTCTACGTGATTTTTGGGATATGAGATAAAGTGTAATTGGTTGGTGGATATGCTTGGGATTTTTATGTTCTTGAGTTAAATGGATTGATTGTTGTAGGCCATTATCAACGCGAACAAGATAGCAGTGTTCTTTCAACTGTTGCTAGAATTTTTAGAGGTGTGGCCAAGGGATTTTGTATGGGTAGATAACATTGAAGTGCAGAAAATTATGAGACAGTGGTAGATTGACAATGATTTTTAATTGATTTATTTATGGTCTCCGTATACTTTGATTGGTGAATGTGTTATTGGTGTAGATGTGATTTCGTGTTGGTGTTTATGTGAATCAGCCCATTGTAGTTGCGACAACTTCCATATCTATTTCAGTGGAGCGGAACTCATCGGGAAGTTGTTCTTTTCTATCTCAAGTGTATTTAGATTTCGTTCTTTATTATTTTAATCAATTGAGTTATTTTTTCATTTTTCTTTCATTAAAAGATTGATTGAGAAAATCCTCTGTCGAGGTTAATACGAGGCGGTCGTACTATTGGGTGTGAAATTCTTTCATAGGAAGTGAGGTTGAGTGATAGTGTCAAGAGTTGAGTAGTATCGGCTCAGTAAAGCCTTAGATAAATCTATTGTATTTCGGTGAAAGTGATTAAACTGGGTGAGACGCTCGTAGACGTAGGCAAGGAATGCCGAACTGCGTTACCAAATTTTGGGTGTTTTTATTATTTCGGTTTTGCTTGTTTTATTTTGATGGTGGCAAAGAAGTTTGCGGAAAGTTTGTGAAATAATTAACCCCTTTCAATTTTTCAATTGGTATCAGAGCGGGTCACCGTTTCAGAACTTATTAGCAAATTGGTGCAGATCCTAGTTTCACAAACATGGCCATAAGAGAAGGAGCATTGATTATCAGGCCACCACTGTTGGACGACTTTAACTATCATACATGGAAATCACGAATGAGAGTCTCCATCCAAGCTCAGGATACAAAAACTTGGCATTCTGTAGTACATAGGTGGACGCATTAGACTATTACTGACAATAAAGGAGAGACAGTTCAAAAAGATCCATATGAATGGACAAGAGTGGAAGAAGAAAGGGCACTGGGAAATTCACAAGCAATTCATGCAATATTTAGTGCTGTTGATAAAGGACGTTTTTCAATGATTTCAACATGTGAAACAGCAAAAGAGGCATGGGATGTCTTGCAAACCATTCATGAAGGATCAAAGTCTGTGATAGCGTCGAAACTACAAATGTTAGCAGTGCGATTTGAAGAGCTAAAGATGGATGAGCATGAGACTATTGGAGACTTTCACGAAAAATTGAGAGATATTGCAAATCAAGCTCATCAACTAGGAAAGAAATACTCCAACGTGAAATTGGTCAAGAAAACACTGAGATCGCTACCATCAAGATTTATCCCAAAAATTGCAGCAATAGAGGAGGCTCACAATATTGATAGTCTATCATTAGAAAAAGTTATCAGAATTCTTACAAATTTCAAGATGAATCTTTTGAGAGGTAAGCAAGAAAGAAGCAAAAGATTGGCACTACAGGTGGAGACTAGAAAAACTACAAATGATGTAGAAGATGAATCCAATGAGAATGAGGATATGGAGCTATTAACAAGAGATTTCAGTAATTGGTTGAAGAGAGTGAAAAAGGACAAACCCGAGTTTAGGCAAAAAGGTGGAAGCTCATCGAACAACAACTTCAATTAAGCTAAAACTCAAATGGAAGAAAGAAAGGTAAAGAGAATTCAATGCCATAAGTGTCAAGGCTTCGGACATACTCAAGCGGAGTGTGCTAATACTATGAAGAAGAGAAAAGGAAAATCCTATACAAGCACTTAGAGTGATAACGAATTCGAAAGTGAAGAAGAAGTTGTGAAGAATGCTGCTTTAGTTACCTTATACAGCAAAAGTCCAGTTACTTGTTTAACAATAACCGATAAGAAAGTAACTAAAGGCAGAAAAGGGAGAAAATTTGAAAATTTCAAAAAAAGTTCAGCTCGGGATTTAATATCAGACTATGACAGTGATGGAAGTGGCCTTGATGATAAAAATGGGAATATTTACGAAGATTACAAGGCTATGTATGAAAAGTGGGTGAAAATGTGTAAAAAAGAATGAAAGATTGAAGGAAGAGAATCTCTCGATGAAGAACATCATCCAAGAGTTAGAAAAGAATTTAATGTTGACATCAAATGAGCTTGGTGAAGCTCGAATGAAATTAGTAAGTACCGAAAAGGGATTAAGAATGTTAAATGGAGGTACCAAAAAGTGAGAAAAGTTGTTGGAAATTGGTAACGTTAAAGAAGATCTTCAAGGCATTGGCTATAAGGGTGAGTGCTCTAAAGTGAATGAGGAGAAAAATAATATGTCCAGATCTGTCTGAGAAGAAGAAACATCGAGAAAGAATCAAAGATTTGTACCGACATGTCATTTCTGTGGAATCATTGGACATATACGGCCAAGGTGTTATCAGTTACTACAAATGATGCTTCAAAAGGGTCAAAATCGAAAATCTAAACACTCTCTATTAAATTTCCAACAGCTCAAAATCGAAAATTTAAACACTCTCTATTAAATTTTCAATAGCATCCCATGATATCGAAGCAGGCTTGGATTAGAATGGGTCAAGTACAAGTACAAAAACGTAGTGAAGGAAAAACAAGAAAATGCCCAGATTTGCAGTTAGTTACTGCTGAGGAAGTAACTGCAGAAACTAATTTGCAGTTAGTTACTATTGATGAAGTAACTGCACGAACTAAAGAACTTTCAGTTACTTAGAATGATAAACTAATCAAAACAATAGAAGTTGATTTGAATCGAGGTTCGTCATCTTGAATCTGAAGAAATCATCCAGCAGAAAATGTTATTGGAGATGTGAGCGAAAGAAGAAAAATAAGAGAAAGAAAATGGGTTGATTATCAAGAACTTACAGGCTACTTGTGTTATACATCTTCATTCGACCAAAGAAAAACACCAGGTTTGAGATTTTTCGAGGGGCACAGTGACAGTGTGCTTTACATTTTTGAGGTATTTTTTTGTTGTTAAAAAAAAGAAATGAAAAAGGAAATAACAGATTTGTTTTTTTTTTGTTCTTTAGTTTTATGTTGCTATTGTCGTCTCATTTTTTTTAATAGTTTATATTGTGACTTCTATTTGGCTCCACCAAAAACTCCTCAGCTCTATCATCAATGTGGGTCTCTCTCTCGGGTATCTCTCTCTCTCACTACACTGACAGCAGTTATAGTTCATTTCTTGGATTTATGAATTTGATTAGTCTGGTGAAGATAAAATTGAACTAAGTAGTGATATGTTGGCATGTGTTTTGAATGGTGGTAAAATATCTCCTTGGCGTGCTTATGATTCTTCCACTGCATCTATTGGTGATTATTATGATTATGTTTTTTGTCCCAAGGGGAAGACATCAGATTATTTATGGTGAATGTTCCATTCAGGGAGAGATTTTAAGGTATATATTTGACTATTTGTCTTAATTTTTAGCATCTTTTTGCCCCAAAGGGGAGAAATGTAGATAATTGTAATGTTCTTTGGAACTTGATATTTGGTTAAGGGGGAGCATTGTGAATTTCATCTTTATATGTCCAATTATA
Source organism: Erythroxylum echinodendron (assembly GCA_027575705.1). NCBI lineage: Eukaryota > Viridiplantae > Streptophyta > Magnoliopsida > Malpighiales > Erythroxylaceae > Erythroxylum > Erythroxylum echinodendron. The sequence goes on along the minus strand of JANZXR010338233.1, from coordinate 21,433 downwards.
ATTATTTATGTGGAGTGTTAGATTTGTGGGAAAAAAATGCCAAAAAGAGGGAGATTGTTAGAATAAATTTTATATATTCTTTGTTTGATTTTTGGCATTTTGAATTGGACATATAAGAAAATTAAAATTATTATATGGATTGATGAAGATGGGTGGAGATTGTGTTTTAATAGAAGTGCAAATCATACATGTGGATATGTAGCAGATGTGCAGATTGCATTTTAATTGAAGTCTATCCAAAATATGCATCTAGAGATTGGGTTTTAATTGAAGTCTATCAATAAGAGGTCACTTAGAACAAACCTTGTGGGTGTGTGCATTACTGCTGTACAGCATGGGTCACATACGTAGATAAAGAGCTGAATATCGTATCTTGGAGTTAGACTTATAGTGTTATGTGTGAGCATTGGGCATAAAGGAAGACTGTTGAATAATGTTTTTTTGATGGGATATATGCTACAGTATAGTGATTTGATGATGATGTATTAGTGTTGTGTGTTGCACATGTTTTTTTGATTTGAGAAAATTGAAGTGAGTGGAATTGATTGTTAAATGCGAGAGTGAGTGCAGTGGTGAGGATGTTGTGAGCGTGAATATCAAGACACAGTGATAGTAGTGGAGATCAAGGGCTTTTGGTGTTATCATACGTGGGTGTCTTGAAATTGAATGGGTAGTGAGCGTTAAAGTCGTGTGTGTGTTTGAGTGAATAATGAGACAACTTTTGGTGAAGAGGTGAAAAGACAAAAGCTTTATTCTGCAACTATTTTTTGGTGGTTCAGCTTCAACCCAAACAGTAGCGGATTGCTTTTTCGGATGTTCTTTCGTTGATAAAGCGGCATATTTAAGGAAGTTGATTTCTATCTCAAGTGTATCTAGTTTTCATTCTTTATTATTTTAATCACTTGAGTTATTTGTTCATTGTTCTTTCGTTAAAAGATTGAATGAGAAAATCCTTTGTCGAGGTTTGTATGAGGCGGTCATACTATTGGATGTGAAATTCTTTTACGGGAAGTGAGGTTGAGGGATAGTGTCAAGGGTTGAGTGGTGTCGGCTCAGTAAAGCCATGGATAAATCTATTGTACTTTGATGAAAGATATTAATCTGGGTGAGGGCCCCGCCAGACATAAGCAAGGAGTGCCGAACTGCGTTACCAAATTTTTGGTGTTTTTATTATTTCGGTTTTGATTGTTTTATTTTATTGGTGCAAATAAGTTTGTGGAAAGTTTGCGAAATAATTAACCCCCTTCGGTTTTTAGTCTTGCGTGTTGAAATTTCCTTGGGTACAATATCTGATTCTTGCCGTTTTATATTACTTATCGATGGGGTGCGCTTGCCTCTAATTGGTCTAGATAGAATTCAATCTATATTTTTTGTTTAGATCGCAACAACACTTAAGAATCCTTTAATAATAGGGAATTATTATCTAAATAATAACAAACTATGTAACAAATCCTCCTTTAAACTGAATTCTTACAAGTATTTAGTTTACATAAGTCTCTGAACATACCCCCAATGGTCTACGTAACTTTAAGAAAAAATCCAATTTGAGCAGTTTAGTCATGATATCAGCCAATTGTTCTTTTGTAATACAATGCACTAATTCCATAGTACCAGCCTTGATTAGATCTCGAAGGAAATGAAAACGTACATCTATACAGGGGCGGAGCTAGCGCGGGATAAGCCCCCGCGCTAGCCCCGGCTTCAGCTGCCAAAGCCGGCAAAGGCATGTGCATGTTCTGACGGCTGTAGTCTCTGCATGCCTCCTACTTGTTTTGCACATCTATTTCAGATAAAAAGTCCTTCTCCTGTTATGTATTCTCATCTAAATTGGTTGTATTCTATTCCTCTCTTCATTTGAGCTAGTGGAGCTATTTTTAATTACCATATTAGAAGAAAGATTCTCTTCCCAAACCACGGGAGGTTATTCTTTTTTGCTTTGCAAGTTATCCCTTTCTCTATCGACTCTACTTAATAAATTAAAGATGCTAACGTCGAGAAGAATACAAGACCTGGGTTTTCACATGCTAATAAGTTGTTAGATGATTATAGGACTGTGCCTTTTGTGTCCTTCACGCATCGAAACGTTTCCTGTGTTTTCCAATATAAACTGAGATTTCACTTCTCCTTTTCATCAACTTGGCATATCCGAAGCCACCAACAAACACTTTTCAAGCAATGGAAAGCTCTACTCCTATCCCTGAAACTGGAATCAGATCAACCAGAGATATTCATCCTCAGCATTACTCTATCAGGATAACACGATTCTCCCTTTTAGCCGAGCGTCAGGAGAAATATGAATCCTGTCCTTTCGAAGCTGGAGGTTACAAATGGTTTGTCCTCTCCCTCTCATGCCTATATATTTTACTTCCTCAAAAATTCAAAGTTGGGGAGCTGATAAAAACTTATAATGCAGGAGATTATTGCTATACCCAAAAGGAAACTCAAAATGTTCCGATTGGGAGGGCTATATTTCTCTTTATTTGGCTATACAAGATACAGATTCTTTTCCCAAGCAATGGGAGGTTTACGTGGATTTTAAACTTTTAGTTTTTGATCACATACACAACAACTATTTGGTTTTCCAAGGTATTGCTTTTCAGTGTTTATATTCTAGTATTACATATACATTTTAGATTTCCATGTTTCTTCTATATATCTGTGAATTCTGCTTTTCTGCACTTACAAGCTAGATTGCTGATAAAAACATCTTCATAGATTTGGGAGTTAAGCGATTTCATGAGCTGAAAACTGTGTTCGGCTTCAATAAGTTAATATCCCTCGAAGATTTTAAAGATTGCAGAAAAGGTTACCTCGATGATGACTCCTGCATTTTTGGAGCTGAAGCTTTTGTCATAAAGCCGCCTGCTGTAAGTGAGTCAATTGACACTGTTAGGGTTTCTCGACGGAATGGTAATTTGAGATGGAAAATCCCAAGATTAATCCCAGAATCGGTCGGAAAAGTTTTCTCAAAAGAATTTACCTCACAAAATTATAAATGGTTCGCCTCTTTAACTCCTTTTTAATGGATTTGAAGGTCATGTTTTTTGTTTATAATCATTTAGTTTTACAGTTATGAATAACTTCACTGGGAAATGTATTCAGGAGGTTGCGGGTTGAACTTGAAGCTCACGGTCCTGAAAATAAAAAATATTTGTCTATTTATCTAGACCTAATTGATGCGGATAAGCTTGGTTCCCATGAACGAATATGTGCAGATTTTGAGCTACGTCTACTCAACAATTATGCAAATTTGACATTGAGAAAAAGAGGTAAAATCTCTTCTGTAACATTAAAAATTTTCAATTCGTAGAATTCAAATAAAAACATGCATTAACTGTTGATATCATAGATGAACATGACTTTTTTTTTAGTTTACAGATATTTTATAGCATTTTTTTGTTCTTTAAAATGATTTGACTCTTCTTGTTATATTGAAAATTTGACAAAAGACATTAATCTCCTTTGAAGAAATTTTGAAAAAAGCTCTGTAACCCTTAAAATTCTTGAAATTATTATAGTTTTAACTATAAAATAAATGCAATAAGAATATCAAACATTAATTAATCAAATGTTCAAATCAACATAACTCTACACTTTGAAAATTAGAAGATGTTTTTCTAAGGTTTCCTAAATTATAAGAGAAGATTACTTCTTTTACCCTAAAAATATGAAATAGTGATGATTTTGATATAATTAATTACATATTATAATTCTTCAATTTGTTTTTTTTATAAAATTTATTACTAGCATGAAAGTTTTGATAATATAATTATAGAATTCAAGTTCTTACAGTAACTCTTTTAGTTAATAGAATATTTGCTGAAATATTTTTTCCTTTGTAGACTTTTTTTGGGCCAATGCTGAAGTGAATACGTACGGATGGCGAAAGTTCAGGCAACTGGAAGATATTATCACTTATAGAATGGGATTTTTCTATAATTCAATAGCTGTTGAAGTTGAAATCATGTTCATATCTTGGACCAAGGTAGATAATGAAAAATAAATGTGCAAATTCATATTTTAATTTATTTTCAATCAGGTTAATTGTATTTTTTATTTTTATAAAAATATTATCTTGTATTTATTAAAAAATTAGTAATAAAAGCATGTGTGTTTAAGTTGCTCAATATACTCCTACGGTTTTTTTCTTTTATATTAAATAAGTTAAAGATTAGATATTAATTTTAGCAACTGAGTAGCAATATGTTTCATCCACGAATCATTAACCTAAAGGGTTTTCAGTGCATCAACATGATCGACATATCAGTCAGGAAGTCATGAAAGAATTTGTCTGAAGTTGCAAAGAAAAGGAATAGGAAAGGATTGCAAAACATTTTTGCCCCTAAGGGCAAGTTTGTTAATTTCTCATTTGGTGGACAATTATTAATTGTAATTTGGTTTTTAAATAAATTATCAGTTAGGTTACATAATTTGATTCAAATAAAGATAATAAAGTGGCCTAATAAATTATCTAGATTAATGGGTCGAAGTTTGGGTAGAAAATGAATCCCTTTTAGTGTGAATCTGATCCATATTAGCCTTGTGATGAGGAGGTCTGATATGGAAGTTATATAAATGGGTTAAAGTCTACTACAGTTGCTCATATTAATCGTAAGCATAAGGAATCTCTGATCTGTTAAGAGGTTACGTTTTGAGAAAACTGTAGAAAGACCTAGCCCGTGTCTTGATGATGGATTGTTGTAAAAACGGCGGTGGATTCAGGATTGTTTCGGCTTCAGAAAGCTCGTTTGTAAGTTTCAGAATCGAAATCAGGTACATTCTGCATTTCTCCATTTTTTGCCCTTTCACGTTTGATATGGGGTACGTAACTAAGGTACCATTACGTATTACACGTGGTATCAGATCATTAACATAATCGGGTGGTTAAAAACAAAGATTTTTCGATTTTTCTCTCCATAAGGTTTTCGGAGAGTTAGCTTCCGTTTCTCGATTTTTTCTTGCTTTTTATTGCATGAAAGTAGCATACATGTGTTTACCCTTGAGAAATGAGTTGAAAACGAGCCCGGGAAGCTGAAAAATCATCCCAAAACTCACCAAAAATCGCCTTTTTTCGGCGAAGGACGTGTCACCGTCAGGCTTGTGTGCGCCATGTGCCCGACAGTGAACAGTACCGCGGGATGGGCAACATGTATGGCAGGTGCAGTGCACGCACCGACACGTGGCCCAATCCATCTGCACCGACGTGCGGCTGACGCTAGTCATGACTTCAGCGGCTAACGTCATGCTGACATAAGCCGTACGGACATCTGCTACAGTAACCGAAATAAAAAAACACAAAATTTTCAAATTTCTCGTAAGGGTGCCCCGAGGTGTTTTGGGTCAGTTTCCAGGTCCGAGAAATTTATAAAGTGAATTTTCTATTTCCTGGATTTATTACATTAGTAATAAATTAAAGTTTAACTCTAGAAAAGGGAATTAAGGTGTTCTGAATCCGATTTCGAGTTAATTTTTATGATTCGAATATCATATAAGGGAGATACTTCAAGTTTTTGTGTCTCAAGTCTCATATTTAATGTTTGGGATCACATGATAGTTAATTGGAAAAGGAATTAAGAAATTCTGAAGCTATTTTTGATTGAATTTTCGTGCAACAAACTTTCCATAAAGGAGATACATGAGGTTTTCATGTCCCGAGTGATTGGTTAGGTATCAAGTAATGCACAATAGTCACTTTACTGAGATTTTTCTTTTACGAAAATCTCAAATGAAGTTTTTAGAGAATGTCTTCAACACAAGTGTGTGACAATGAGACTGTGCATTTGAGTTTTATATTTTGAAGTTATATTATCACATAAAATATGCCCATAAAGAATATGAGTATAACGTAAAATTGTATCCCTTGTGTTAGTGGATTTTCTAGGATACTAACGAGAATGTAGTCACTAAAGTGGCCTTTCAAGTCAGTATTTTTGATTGTTCTACTTACATGTTAGGGGATGTCTCTAGCTTTATGTTTGGTTATTCTGCCCAAAGGTGTTGACCTTATATAATATTTTGAGATGATCATAAAGGGATCTATTCACCCAAAGGTGGTAGTATCGTGAGAATTAATGGTTTATACTCTGATCGCTTTTTATGTGTGAAAGTCTAATTGCATATATTATGTATTCAGCCCAAAGGTGTTTCATAATATGTGTAATTGGATTTTCAGTAAAGATACTATTTAATGGTGTTCAGTATTGCTATTATTCTACATTTGTGCTCATCTAATCAAAGTTACTAAAAAGTCACCTTTTCGTTCAATGAAATCAGTGTCACCATTGAAACCATAACCAATTTCAATACAAAGAAGAGGACAGAGGATGTATAGAATGATATGGAAATAGCTGAGGTTGATATCGCCATACGGACAGACAAGCCATATCCACCCACATCCATGAGCTCGAAAGCTCATAAAGCAACCTATGAAGCCTAGGATCGGTCTGACAAACTATGTCTTATGACCATTAAGAGATCCATTCCTAACCATCTGCTTAGTGAACTTCCGGACACAGAAATAGCGAAGTAATTTCTTGGTAATGTCTCCTAGAGGTACACAGTCTCATGGAGTATGGAGAACATATCAAAAATGATCTATCTTCATAATAGACTGAAGATGTTATATATTCCTCTTCCTAATGTCTCTAGAGTTCATCAGACTCTAGATACACTCCCTCCAGAGTTAAATAATCTGGTGATGACATATTATTCACTAGATGAGGAATGTGACTTAAATGCTTTGATTTCCTATTGTGTTGCAGAGAAGGAGAAACTTAAGCTTGTTACTCCTATAGCCCTTGATGTAACTAAAGGGAAAACAAAGATAAAGCACACTAAGATCGAAGGTAGAAAGACTGAATCTTCTACACATGCTAATACTGGTCAATCTAGTGTTGGTGAAGGTCCTAGGGACGTAAAGTAACCATCAATATAAAGCCTAGAAGGAAAGACGGTGAATGAATCCTTAGCTTATCAATTGATAAATCTGACTTACGATAGTCACATTAAATATTTGGTGACTATATAGTGGAGTATCTGATCAAGGTGGTTCCACAGTGCAAGGGTTCATATCTAGGATAAAGCCAAATAAAGAAAAGGAGGAACTAATGGTTGATAGCAATGAAGAAGTGGAAGTAAAATCTATGGGGAATGTATGTACTGAATCTTGTAGCAAGTTTTATTTAGGTTTTTACACGACACATTTTATATATGATCTTTGGATCGATTTTGGACAAAGAAAGTTGACGTTTTGTATTTAATGCTTCTATTTTATAGTTGTGTTTAATGCAAAATATAATGGTACAACTTTCTTATCATATGGTTTGTATAGAATGTGTCTTACCCCAAATTAGACATATGCTCCTTCGTATATTACTAGACAAGTCATGAAATGAAGGACCCTGATGAATTAAAAGTCATACATGGTGTGACATAAAAGTTTAAGCCACATTTCTAGAGCTAGGGTTGAGAGACTGATTAAGGAAAACATTCTCTCAATTCTAGATTATGAGGATCTAGGAACATGTGTTGACTATTACAGGGATAAGTTAACTAACAAGGACATAGAGATCAACTTATACTTCTGACTTGTTGAGTTTGATACATAAAGATATCAGAAGACCATATACAGTTGCATTGTGCAATTCTAAAAGTATTCTGACATTTGTCATGATTATTCCCATTACAGTTATGAGTTCTCGCTTAAAGATAGAAGGTTGAGAACCAATTGGTAAAAATTCATTTAGAATGTCAGATCTGACCATGGAGAAGAATATCATGGCAAGTATGGTGTTTTGAGATTTGAAAAGGTCTGTTTGTCAGATATATAGAATTGGTTGGGATAGTGACTTGATTCACTATACCAGATAGTCTTGAACAAAATAGTGTGTTGTCGAAAGGCATAATCGTACCTTAAAGGACTTGAAAAAGTCAATACAAAACAGGACTAATCTACCTAATTATCTAAAAGTGTAAAAACTCAGCCTTACACACATTCGTGTATGGGGCCACCCTACTGAGGTGATATAATCTTTATAAAGAAAGATTGCATGGTCATTGCTATTAAGTAAGACATCCTAGCCACTCTAAAGGCTAAGATTTTACTATAAAGAAGGAGGGACCAGAATAGTTGAATCATTAATAGCTAAGTTTTGGAATACGATGTCTATGATGATAGTGGGCCCTTTGACCTTAGGGTGATAATAAGGTAGATACTACAATTATTATGTACCCACTACTCATACAGTCAGCTCCGGTGGATGAGGGCCCCAGTACTATACCTATGCAGGCACAAGAACTTACGCCTATTCAGGAGAAGGTTTGAGATACAGGAGCTTGTGCCGTTACCCAGATCCACCAGATTGAGATGACCTATTATCCCATCAAAAATCACAGTAAAAAATCATAGTCTATTATGTGAACAAGGCTATGATATTAGGCATGTTAAGAATCTAGTTACTTTTACGAAGTTGTTTCTGTACTTATAGCAGAATTGTGGTGGGTCACAACGACTTATGAGATGCAAGCCATAAAGCATAGTAAGGTATGGGAGTTAGTTGATTTTCTTGCAGAACTGCAGAATCGTCAATTGTAAATGAAGTTTTAAGACCTAAAGGATTTCATGATAAAGTTCAGCAGTTTGTGGACTAGCTCAGTTACCTAATGGTTCACTCAGGGAGAAATGTTGACTTTAGTGTTACTTTTCTTTCGTATCCTTGTAGGATACAATTTGAGTGATTATGGCAATTGTAGCTCATGATGATAAAGAGTTACATCTCTCGTATCCTCGTAGGATACACGGGTAAATTCCTCTACCATGCATGCAAAATGCATGCTATAGAGCTGCTTCACAGACGATTTAGCTCATAATTTTAATTTCTGAGTTGTCTGTGGTTGGTTCAGTGGCTAAACACATTCAGTTGTAATGTGATAATTAAGCTTTTGTGTTGTTTAATAACAACATTGAATATCACAAGGTCTTAGCATTTTGAGATCAAATTCTTGATCATGAAGTAGTTGGCATGAAAAGGTAACATTAATGTTAGAATCATTTAAAGACCGAGGAACTAAAAGTCGATTCTTTAACTAAAGGTCTTTTCCCACTTGTTTTTGGAATACAAGTATACAATAGGGGTGTTTTGAAGTCCTTAGACACTGTCAGTTAGGGGATTGTTATGTTTGCTCCACGTACATTTGTACGTTTTGATGTATTATGACGGTATGATGGTTCATTAATTGATGATGATCATTATTTATCTTCAGTAATACATGTCATCATATATTGTCATAATACGTACAGAAGCCTTAAGATTTGTGTTGATCTTAAGCATTTTAAAAGTGAAAAAAATGTAGGGGGTAGTCGTTTAACAAACTTTCCAATTTTACCATAATGGTCTCTAGCACAAACAAAAATCAGAAAAATTAAACTCAACAAAATAAATCAACACCGAGATTTGTTAACGCAGTTCAGCACTCCTTGACTACATCTGCGAGGCCCTCACCCAGATTAATTCTTTCATCGAAATATAATAGATTACCCAAGGCTTTACTGAGTTGACCCTACTCAACCCTTGACATTATCTCTCAACCTCACTTCTCGTGAAAGATTTTTCACACCCAATAACAAGACCTGCTCGTGTTAACCTCAACAGAGGATTTTACTTAACAATATTATGACTAAAGAAAACTAAATAAATAACTCAAGTGATTAGACAAAATTTAGCGTAAATAAAAACACTTGAGAAAAGGACAAAGAACAACTTCCTAATGACCGTTGGTCCTTCAAGAAAGATCTGACAGTTGTTCGTAGACGTGAGCCACTCTACAAAGATAATTTTCAGCTTGATCAAACCTTCCGCCAAGCAATACCCATGTATGATATCAGCTAAAAAACATGCAACCTTAAATCACTGCACACCCACTGCACTTTCTGCCGTAGATCTCATATATTCCTTAAGTCACAAACACATTATCAGCTAAAGAACACCACACTCACAACACTCATTCTATCGCAAACACCTTCACTTGTTCAGCCGTAGGTCATGTCTTTATTTCATAAAACCCACCAAGTATTACACACACTACACCTAATTAGCCGTAGGTATATGTTATCTCTAACATCCACTGCACACACGTATACTGCACACAAAACTTACTCTACACTGTATATGCACACTTCACACACTCACCATATACCTTAAGTCTAATGTGTGTATTTCACAAAAACCAGCAATAACCTATTTTTGACACAAAAAGCCCTTCCCAGTGAAAAATACAGTAATACCCTTAAGCTCTTCATCCATGTAAGACACATAATCCTTCACCAAATCAACTTCTATATAAGATAAAATCATATTCTATCTATAACATTATCCAACTAGTGTTTGAATCCAAGATGATAAAAATATGCTAATTTAAAAATATGTCAAAACAAAATAAAATAGATATATTTAACATATATCTAACAAAAAGTTCATTGGGCATTTATAAAGATTGACCTTGAGTCTATGTCATTAAACATATACAGTTTTATAGAGATATATCCTTAAAGTTTCACATGACATAGGGGATATAAGTTTTTAATCCTATAAAGGTTTTCTAATGTTGTTTAGCTTTCAGTTGGAGAACATAAAAGTTTCCTCTAATGCTGTTTAGCATATAGTAAGAGGAAACAACTTTTCTCTAATGCTATTTAGCATTCGGTGAGAGAAAATAGGATTTCTTTGATGCAGTTTAGCAATGCGGTTTAGCATAAAGTTGGAGAAATCGAGACTTTACAGACGAAGATCATACGTATTAGATCATAAAGGTATCATCGTAGCTTGCCACACTCCATTTTTCCATTCATGTTAGTGAGGTATTAGATATTCGTGATTGCATTGGATCTGTGTCACACATGACACACGCATCTGATACTTTTCGGTATCAAAAGCCTTGTAGGACAAAATATTGGACTTTCATTATCTTTGGTTCAAATGTTTTGTTTTTAAGCTTAGTTGACTAATACAATAGTGTAGCTTAACTGAGTTTTTAAATTGTTTTTAAACTTGAGTCAAAACTACAATTAATAATTGTACAAGGGGGAAATTATAAGATATTTTTGCCCTTAAGGGTAATTTTGTCAATTTCCCATTTGTGGATAGTTATTAATTGTAATTTTTTTAAAAATAAATTATTAGTTAAGTTACGTAATTTGATCCAAATAAAGATAATAAAGTGACCCAATAAATGATCTAGATGAATGGCTCAAAATTTAGGTAAAAAATAGATCCTTTTTAGTGTAGAGCTAATCCATATCGGTTTTGTGATGGGGAAGCTCGATATAGAAGCTATATAAATAGGTTAAAGTTTCCTACAGTTACTCATATCAATCATAAGTATAAGGAATCTTTGACCAGTTAAGAGAGCTTACGTTTTAAGAAAAATGTAGAAAGACCTAATCCGCATCTCAATGATGGATTTCCGTGAAGACGGCGTTAGATTCGGGATCGTTTGAAGTTTCACAACCAAAATCAGGTACATTCTACATTTCTTTGTTTTTTGCCCTTTCACGTTCGATCCAGATTACATAACTAAGGTACCGTTACGTATTACAAGGATATGATATTATCCTTTGATCATGTAGTCTCAATCTTTTCTGTATTTGTCTCAGTACATTATTATATATGATATCAGAGGCGAGCGAGTGTGCGACTAAAAGTCACCAAATCAATCTCGGCCATCGCCTTCTTTTATCCTCGTTATCAAATCCTTTCCTTTATAGAAGTCATTAGATTTTTCAAATCCTTCGCATCACAGGCACAATCTGCAGGATCTACTCCTCCAAAGTCATCCAAAAGGGAAGGGGATCAATTCTTTGCAGTAGCTCCAGATTCCTGATTTACCTCCCAAGTTTGAGGTTTCGAATAGGTTTGACAATTAAATTCAAGCTGACATTAGCTTAATTTAGTTTGATGAAATTCCGAGTTAGATGGTGTTGCACCCCTCTTCCATACAGTACCTCTCTCTACTTTTTTAAAACTTAAATTACATTTAAGTTTTAAAAAATTAAAAAATTCTCTTATGCTTAAAATTCTTGAACTTTATTAGTTTTAATATTTTAGATTTTTTTTAGATTTTACTTAACAATTCAACTTAATTCTCTTAAACTGGATATTTGATTAGTTTCTGTCTAATATTCATATTACTTTTCCTTCGATGTTATTTTTAACCGAAATTAAAGACGAGTATTAAAAAAACTAAAAATTAGAAAAAAAATTATAATTTTAAAAGTAGAGAGGTTTTTTTGTAGTTTTTATAATAAAATAGTGATAATTTTTATATAATTAATTACATATTCTAATTCTTCAATTTGATGAGTTGTCTAAAATTTATTACAAGCATGAAATATCGGAGAATATAATTATAGAATTCAAGTCCGTACTCTTTTAGTTAATAGGAAATTTCTCGTTTCGTAGACTCCGTTTTGATTTCTGCCGATGCTGGATTGAAATCGTACGGCTGGCGAAAGGTCAGGCGATTGGAAGATATAGCTCTCCTCTAAGGGGTTTTTTGTAACAAGTGATTCAATAGATGTTGAGGCTGAAATCATGTTCGTATCTTTTAGCAAGGTAGCCTCTTGAAAATGTGGGTTGTACTGTCTTTGTGGTAGGATCAGTTGATTGTATTTTGCGGTGTTTTTAGTTTTTCTTATTTATCATCCTTTATGATTTTTATATTTAAATATAATGCCTGTTACCTTTTATCCATTTCTTTTTACGTTGGAAAACATAAGAAAATTATTAAAAATATATTTTTTAGAGTTTAATGATCATTATAAATATATCTAATATAAATCTTATTATATATGATATCAGAAAGTCAGCGAAACAATCTCAGCCATCCCCTTCTTTTACCCTCGTTATCAAATCCTTTCCTCTACAGAAGTCTTCAGACTTTTAACATCCTAATTCGTATCACAGGCAGGACCTGCAGGAGATCAATTCTCGCTAATAGCTCCTGAGTCCTGATTTACCTTCCAAGTTAGATTTTTGGAATAGATTTTGCAATTAAATTCGAGCCAGGTTCAACATTGATCTAATCTAGTTAGAACAAATTTTGGATTGGATTCAAGTTCGTACCACCCTGTTCAGTCTGTTTAAAATTCAAAAATAAAAAAAGTGATTTTCCGAGTTAAGCACAAAGACTCTTTGTAATAAGTTTTAGAAAGATACCGAAAACCCGTATATGATCATAAGATGGGGGTTTACCAAACAATATCTCATAGGGACTTTTTTCCTTTATTAAGCATAGTCATAGTTCTACTAATCAAATATCCTCCCGCCAAAACACGCTCCCCTCAAAACTCAATAGGTAGATTAGCATGAAAGCATAATGCACGTGCAATTTCAAGAATGTGATGGTATTTTCTTTCAGCTCAACCATTTTGTTGGGAGTGTCAATGAAAGAATTTTCAATCAAAATTCTATTCTCCTTAGTATGATTTCAAGGGTTTAAACCCATTCTCATTGTCACTATGCACAATTTTGACAAATTTATGAAACTGGGTGGGGGCCATGGAAAAAAATTGTTTGAAAATAGTGGTCACTTTACTATATTCAGCCATCAAATAAATTCACATAGTATGTGAAAAATCATCAACTATCGTCAAAAAATTGAGCTTCACAAGAAGAGGCAACACAATAAGAACTTCAAACATCACAATGTACCAATTCAAAAGATTCCAAAGCATGACTATTACTAATACCAAAACATCTCGTGTCTATTTAGCTCAAAACATTCATCACAAGGCTTATTCTGACTATCAGGAAAACTACAACTGGAAATATTATGTAGGAAACGAACAATTTCAGGGGAGGGATGTCCCATACGCTGATGCCATAAATCAGCGGAGTCTACCGTCTTCACTCGATGTGCTTGAGCCCTTACTACACCACGGAAGTAATAACCCACCACATCTCTCACTCGCTCCAATTAGCATCCTCGAAGTGTGGTCTTGTACCACACAAAGCTGATTAGTAAATATGACGTGGCATCTCAAAGCATCTATCAATTGAGCAACAAATATCAAATTGTGCTCCAATTGTGGGATATAAAGCACATGTTCTAAAATCAATCCTTGAATATGGGCCTTCATTGGTGGCAAACACAAGTTCTTCCTTTGGCAAACCAATAGGGGACTTGGGTAATTCAATCAAATTGGTCAAATAAGATCAGTTTCTGGTTATATGATATGAGGCTCCACTATCAAGCAATCAATTATTACGATTTTCCTTACCAATCAATTTTTCAGTGGTACTTGTTTGCTTACTGGAACTAAGTATAGCAAGAACCGAACTCCACTGCTCCGCGGTCAAAAATGGAGATTATACTGCCTCAATTACAATATATTAAGTCATCAATTTGCACTTATTTTGTACGTAATTCTCTTTAATGTGCTGAAATTATTATTCAAAATTAATGGAATTGTCTTATAATTGTTTGCAGATGATTTTCAACACCTTAGAGATAAAGTTGAATCAAAAAGATGCAAAAAAAATGAAGAAAATCCAAAATTCCAAATCTGACAGCAATTCAATCACTAGATGTGGCCACGTGCAAGGATAAAAAGAAAAATCTGCAGATCTGCTTTCAAATTTAAATCTGATTCTTTTGAGATTTCCATAATCTTTTAAGATCAGATTGATAGGGATTCACAATCTAAATATGTGGGAAACATGATCTGCAAGATAGGAAGGAAAAAGAAAAGGATCCGGAGGCTTTAAAAGGAGAAAAAACATGAACAGTACACGTAGGTACTGTTCACGCAGCATAGTTCATCATCGTTTTTCAATTTTTCTGCACTTTTCTTCTTGTTTTTCGGTAGCCCTAGGAAGCCTTGATTTTCTGCACTTTTTCTTCTAGGGATTTTCGTATTCTTTAGGGAAAAAACTAGGGATGGAGACTATGTGTTTTGTTATTTCTTTTATTTTCAATTCCATTATGAGTAGCTAAATCCTCTTTCTTGGTTTACGGAATCCTAGTTATTGAACTCTGAATATTGTGAGATTTTTGTTCTTTGTTTCAATTGATGTATCAGTCAAGTATTATTATTTTTCTGAGTTATTATTTGATTGTTTGATTTTACAACTAGGTGCACAACTAGTTTGTGATTTTATTCAATCAATCGCTAGATTAAACAGGTTGACATTCAATTCTTTTAATCAAAATTAGCGACTAGGATTTTTGTCTACTATGTTAGGGACATAATTCTAGGAAAAATAATTGTCTAGGCTAAATATACATCGTATGTATGTTATCTAGTTTGTCAATTTTCTTGATTCGTAAATCTATTAATTAATTAAATCTGAGATCGTATTTAGGTTATTGATAAGGGTTAATTCAAATACATGTTTTGGTTAACTAAACATAATAGAAAATAGGTAAAGAAATTTACCACAACGAATGCTTAACTGTTAAATTGGTTATTTTTAGTGTCGATGATCAACAGAAGTTCAATAATGAGGGAGATCGGAAGCCAAGATTCATTTTTATTGATTGTAGAATTATCATTGTTTTGCTATTTGTTATTTTTCAATTTCGTATTCCATCTAAATTATGTTTAACTCACAATTTAAATTAACCCCCCTCCCCCATTTCGTTACTTTGTTTTAGTTTTAAACTTGCTAACCTTTACCGTTAAAAATTTCTCGTGGGAACGATATCCACTTACCACTACTACATTAAATTGTATTAACGGAAGTGATTTCTTTTGAATTTGGTTGCAGGGGACAGCAGTACCACAATAACAACAGAGTCTGAGGTATTAGCGATTTCACTTGAATAAGCAGCATTTACATCAGCACCTGATGCTCCATGTCCTCGACCTGCCACACCAACACATCCTCCCCCTCGACTTGCTCTACGTCCTTGTCCCTTTCCATTAATAAACCACCAATTCAGATACTTTGGTGAGTGCAAAACAATTGGACACTTCGTGCCCCTCCTTATTACAGTGAGTGCAAAATGTCCTAGAACCTCCTTGCTTCATTTGATTCTTCCAGCGTGCGTTCAAGACACCAAATTCCATAACATTACCTCATTCATCCTTCACTTAAATGATATTTTTGTGTCCCTCCTCCTTAACCACCATCTGATAAGCTTTGTTAAGAGAGGGAAGTGGGTCCATGTTGAAGATTGCCATATAAATCATCATCTAAACCCATCAAAAATTCACGGGTTTTTTTGTTTCAATAGTTTCCATGAATTACTTGGCCAAATCACAATACCCCAACCACATTTGCATATGGGCACATTACGGTACCCTACAAATTGGTCCCAAAGAGCTTTGAGTCGTTCAAAATACCTGGTCATCTGCCCCTTTTGCTTGCAATTTCCTATGGCTTCTTTCAACTCGTATACTCTCATTGTATCGAGTGTGTTAAATCATTCTTTTATTTCATCCCATAAATCCTTGGGCGAATCAACTTAAAAAAAGTTTGATCGAAGACCCGACTCAATGGAATTGATTATCCAACTAATGAGCATTGAGTTTGCGCTATACCAGTCTTCAAGATCATCATCGTTTTGGGTCGGTTTGTTCAAGGTTCTGTTAAGAAACCCCAACTTTCATTTGGCATGAAAAGAGTTCTTTAAGGTTGTAGCCCATTCACGATAATTGGTTTCACCCTTAAGCAAAATTTCACAGATGTTCAATCTGGGTATATTCGAATTATGAAGAAAATATGGGAAAAAGGATCATTGATTTTCTGCTTCTTCTCTTCCGTTGGCTTACTGTTGTTACTTTCGTTGTCGTTTTTCATCATTAATACATAGAGAAGGAATCACTCATTCTCTCTATGATTTTTTTTTTAGAATTTTGCCTCTGCGAAGGCTCTGATACCATGAGAAATTCTTAGTGTGAAAGCCCTTGCTTTTATTTTCGTAATAGCTAAGAATATATATAGTACAAAGAAGAATTTCAGTTTGGCTAAACTAGGAAAATAGGAAACTACTTCCTAAATAAAAGCCTATAATATCTCTTAGTCATATATACGAAATACACCAAATATTACAAATATTTATATAATATCAATATCTCCCTATAATTTCTAATTACAATTTAATTGAGTTTTGAAAACATTAAGGCCTCATAAAACAAACACCAATAGTCCTTATGCAAAATTTCATTATTCAACCATCTCATCATATATATTAATGGAGTTATATCATTATCCATAGAATAACAAATTCTCAAGTGCTATTGGTGTTTTAATTGAAAAACTTGATATACATGTTATTTTTAACTAATTGGTGAAATAAATATGTCTTGAATGTTGTATGAATTGAATTGAAACCAATAAGGGAGAAAAAATGATGTTACGATTTAGATAATATTAGTTAATATTTAAAAACCAAATCATTTCAGTCGATTTAATAGTAAAAATTTGAACTTGCCAATTTTTCTATTTAATTTTAACTTTCCAGTTCAATTTAGTTTAATAATCTTTGTTGTTAAAAACCTATTATTTGTTAATTAATCGGCTTAGTTTTATTAAAACAATCAGTTTTTATAAACCAAAATAAACCAATTAATTTTCATTTAACAATCTATTTTTCAATCAAAATTTAAAATTTGTAATGCTTAAGGATAATCGTCTTCAACTATTTTTAAATTCTTTAATTTTATTTTATTTTTAACCAATTTTATGATGATCTAATTCTAGTTAAGTCTTTTAAATCTTAAACTTCTTGTATTACCGGTTTAACTTCTGGTCCTATTTTTAAGATATTGATATTAGTTTTAAGCAATGACATCTTCTTCCTTTTGGTTATATCTTCATTTTTTAGTAACTCTAGAAAATTGGGATGTAACTTAATGAGTAAAATCAGAAGAAGAAAGGTTATTCTTTTTGCTTTGCAAGTTCTTCCTTTTTATATCAACTATACTTGATAAGTTAAAAGATACTAACATTGAGTGTTAGATATATGTTGAATATATCTGTTTATTTTATTTTGGCATTTTTTTTTAAATTGGCATATTTCTCATTAGCTTGGTTTTAAAAATCTAGTTGGATAATATTTTAGATAGAATAGAATTCTACCTTGAATAGATGGGTATTTGACATTAGTTATTGAAGAGCATTCTATTTTGACAAAAAGGAATTACGTGTCTGATGAAGACATATTGTGCTAAAACACTAAGGACATGATGGTAATTTTCTAAATGAATAAAAGGGTTTCTAGAAAAGATATGAAGGTTATTGTGTGGTTGAAGAGGGATTCTTCTTGCTTGAGTGCATGTGCATGTCTCTATCTAGAGCCGAAGCAAATCTTAAGTAGGTGTGGAATTAGGACGGTGTAGTAAGTGTCAATTGTTATTAGAAAAATACAATTGTATTGTGCAATTCTTGATTTATAGCTAAAGAAGAGCTTGTGTTGGTGTGAGAGGAGTAAATTGAATGGTGCTCTGTGAGTGTGTGAGCAAAATTTTGTGTGAGCTTTAAAAAATTCCAAGAGTCCATCATGTCCTCTCATATCCTCTCCTGCTGGTCTCTCTAGCTAGTCTCATAAGTTTTATGCGTAGATGTCCCATATGATAAGCAAATGGAGGCATGTCATATGCTATTTCTTTGGTCTTCTTAAAGATAACGTTGCTGGAATTTTTCAGAGGTGTGGCCAAGGGTTTTTTTTTGGGCAGCAAAGATTATTAATTGATTTCGTTGGTGAATGTGTTATCGGTGTAACTGTGGCTTCGTATTGGTGTTTATGTAAATCAGCCCATTGTTGTTGCGACAACTTTCAGATTTATTTCAATGGAGCTGAACCTTTCGAAAAGATGTTCTTCTCTTTTATCTCAAGTGTATTATTATTTTGTTCTTAGTTGATTGACCACTTGAGTTATTTTTTTATTGTTCTTTCATTAAAAGATTGATTGAGAAAATCCTCTGTTGAGGTTAGTACTAGGCGGTCGTACTATTGGGTGTGAAATTCTTTCACAGGATGTGAGGTTGAGAGATAGTGTTAAGGGTTGAGTGTTGTCGACTCAATCAAGCCTTAGGTAAATCTATTGTATTTCGGTGAAAGAATTAATCTAGATGAGGGCCCCGTAGATGTAGGCAAGGAGTACCGAACTACATTACCAAATTTTTGGTGTTTTTATTATTTCTTTTTTGCTTGGTTTTATTCTGTACGTGCCAAAAGAAGTTTACTGAGAAGTTTGAAAAACATTTAACACTTTCATTTTTTCAATTGGTATCAGAGCAAGGTCACGATTCAGAACTTGGTAGTAAGTTGGTGCAGATCCTAGTTTATAGAACATGGCTATAAGAGAAGGAGCATCGATCACCAGAGATGGAAATTACGGATGAGGGTCTTTATTCAGGCAAAGGGAACAAGAACATGGAACTCGATGTTACATGGTTGGATGCATCTGATGATTATTGATGATAAAGGAGAGACAATTCTAAAAGATCCATTTGAATGGACAACAGTCAAAGAAGAGAGGGCACTTACAAACTCACAAGCAATACATGCAATTTTTAGTGATATTGATGAAGGACGCTTCTCAATGATATCGGCCTGTGAGTCGGCTAAAGAAGCATGGGATACTTTGCAAACTATTCATGAAAGGTCCAAATCTGTGATAGCGTCAAGACTATAGATGTTAGGTATAAGGTTTGAAGAATTGAAGATGGATGAAAATGAAACCATTGGGGACTTTTATGAAAGGTTGTGAGATATAGAAAATCATGCGCATCAATTCGGAAAGAAATATTCTGATCAGAAACTTGTCAAAAAGATGCTGAGATCACTGCCTCCAAGATTTATTTCAAAAATTGCACCAATAAAGGAAGCCCACAACATTAATGATCTATCCTTGGAGAAGGTAATTGGAATTCTTAAAAATTTCAAAATGAATCTTTTAAGGGGTAAGCAAGAAAGAAGCAAAGGATTGGCATTACAGGTAAAAACTCAAAAAGGTGAAAGAAAGGTGAAAAGAATCAAATGTCATGAGTGTCAAGGTTTCAGGCATGTTTAAGTCAAATGTGTTAATACTTTAAAGAAGAGAAAAGGAAAATCCTTTACTAGTACTTGGAGCAAGAATGAATCTGAGAGTTAATATGGTAGTGAAGAAGAAATCACTAATGATGCTGCATTAGTTGATTTACACAGCAAAAGTCTAGTTACTTGTTTAACAGTAACAGAGAAGGAAGTAACTGAAGATGAAAAAGTGAGAAAATCGAAAAATTTCAGGAAACACACAAGTGATTCAACTCAAAACTCAATTTCAGTTGATGGCAGTGATGAAAGTGGTTTAAGTGATTAAAAGAGAACATTTATCAGGCTTACGAATCAATGTACAAAAAATGGGAGAAAATATGTAGAAAGAATGAAAGGTTGAAGGAAGAGAATCTCTCTATGAAGAACACCATCCAAGAGTTAGAAAAGAAATTGACGTTGACGTCAGACGAGCTTGGTGAAGCTAGAATGAAATTGGTAAGTACCGAAAAGGGATTGAGAATGTTGAATGGAGGAACAAAAAAACTAGAAAAGTTAATGGAAATTGGTAAGGTTAAGGGGGATCTTCAAGGCATTGACTATAAGGGTGAATACTCTAAAGTGAATGAGAAGGAAAAAGATATGTCCAGATCTATCCAAGAAGAAGAAACATCGAGAAAGAGTCGAAGATTTGTACCCACGTGTCATTTTTGCGGAGTTATTGGGCATATAAGGCAAAGATATTATCAGTTACTACAGATGCTATTTCAAAGAAGCCAAAGCTGAAGAATTCTACATCCCTCACATAAATTTCAAAATTAGCCTTTAGTACCAAAATACACTTAGGTTAGAAAGGGTCAAGGACAAGCACAAAGCTGTAATGAAGGAAAAACAAGAAATTGTCGATATTCAGAGTTAGTTACTTCTTTTGAAGCAACTGTTCAGATTGAGGATAAGTCAATTACTTCATATGAAGAAATCAATCAGACAATTGATGACTGAGATAATGTGACGAGGAATAAGCTCAGGTTTGAATTTCTTCCAGGGGCACAGGGACTATGTGCTTTACATTTTTAAAGTATGGTTTTATGTTTTTTTAATTAAAAAACAGAAAAAGGAAAAGAAAAGTCGAAAAAATTGTTTTCTTTAGTTCTTCTTTAGTTTTTATGTTGCCATTATCGTCCCATCTTTTTAGTAGTGAAATAACCTTTTTGTCCGATTGTTGCCTTGGGGTTACTTCAAAAATTTAACCAAGGATTGCATATAGCACAACCTTGGGTCGTTCTCTTTGAGGAACCAAAGGTGAAATTAATTTCCTAAGTTCAACTAAATGCGATGCAAAAATTAACTATAAAATGGGGTTGATTTTAACAATTACTGCTAAAATTTGCAACGAATGAAAATAAACGCAAAGGACTTGTTTTTGGTATTTTAAAAATTGAAATGAGAAATACGA
>JANZXR010338184.1:0-25214 GCA_027575705.1 Erythroxylum echinodendron | reverse complement strand
TATAATTATTCATTAATTAAAATATTTTAATTAATTAATTGATTAATTACAATATAATTAATTAATTAATTAATTAATTAAAATATGATAAATTTTTATTTCTCAATACTTTTACGAACCAACCACTGTCATTGATAATGGTAATCATTCCTTCCTCTTAACCAACCATCATAATTATAATGATAATATCCATTCCTATTCCTCATTATATTCATTGTCATTCCTATTACTATTCCTCCATGTGAACCAACCGCCCTGTCAGTAATTAAAGGTTAATCCTCTCTAGGTACTATTATGTTTAAATGGTCAACTACTAAGTTCTCCACACCCTTCTTATCTCTAATTTCTAAGTCGAATTCTTGTATCAAAAGCATCCATCTGAACAACCTAGGCTTCGACTCTCTTTTGTTAAGTAGGTATTTAAATGTAGCATGGTCAAAAAAAATCACTTTGGTCCCTAGTAAGTACGATATGAATTTCTCTAATGAAAACGCTATGGCAAAAGTTTCCTTTTCTGTTGTACTGTAATTACACCAAGCAGGGTCCAAGGATCTAGATGCATAATATATGACATAAGGCTCTTTGTCTTTTCTCTGTCCTAGCATAATGCATACTGCTTTGTCACTCGCGTCACACATAATTTCAAATAGAAGGTCCCAATCAGGGGAACGAATGATAGGGGAAGAGGTTAAATTCTCTTTAAGCAAGTCAAAACCCTTTTTACACTCATCATCAAACACAAAATTCATGTCCTTAGTAAATAATGCACATAAAGGAAATGCAGTTTTCATAAAATATTTGATAAAATGCCAATAAAATCTTGCATGCCTTAGAAAAGATCTTATTTCTCTAACAAAAGTAGGGTAAGGTAGAGAAGTTATGACTTCTATCTTTGCTTTGTTAACTTCCAAATCTTTGAAACTAATGACATGTCCTAGAACTACACGTTGTTCTACCATAAAATGACATTTTTCATAATGCAAAACTAGGTTTGTAGCAATGCAACATTGCAAAACAAGAGAACGTTATGGAAACATGCATCAAAAGAATCGCTAAACACAGTAAAGTTATCCATAAATACTTTCATTATATGGTCAAGAAAACTAGAAAATATACTCATCATGCAACGTTGAAAAGTTCCAGGGGCATTACAAATTCCAAATGGCATTCTTCTAAATGCAAAAGTACAGAAAGGGCAAGTGAAGGTGGTTTTCTCCTTATCTTCAGGAGCTATGGCAACCTGTGTATACCCTCAGGACCCATCTAAGAAACAAAAATGTGATTTTCATGCAAGCTTTTCTAACATTTAGTCAATGAAGGATAGTGGGAAATGATCTTTCCTAGTTGCTTGGTTCAACTGTAGGTAGTCTATACACACTCTCTACCATTTGACATTCTAGTTGGGACAAGTTCACCCCTTTGATTCTCTATGAGAATTATAGTTAGTTCATTTTTCTTGGGCACGACATGAATGGGACTGACCCACTTGGAATTAGATATGGGATATATTATGCCTGCACTATACCATTTCATGTTTTCCTTTTGTACGACATCTATCATTAAGGGGTTTAACCTATGTTGGGCCTCTCTTATAGTTTTTGCATCTTCTTCCAAAAGATTTCGATATATACACAAAGTAGGACTAATTCCTTTTATGTCCGCAATTGTCCAACCTATGGCTTGCTTATGGTTTCGAAGAACTTGTAAGAGTTGCTCTTCTTGGATAAAGAACTTGAAATGATCACAGGTAAGATCTCATTTTCACCAAGAAATGCATATTTCAAATTAAAGGGAAGGGGTTTTAATTCCACTTCAGGGGTTTGCACAATAGAGGGTACTAACCTGGAAGCAAACATAGGTGATGTAAGGTTAGAAAACAGAGATGGTTCCTTTAGAAAGGAACTATGACTGCATCACCTACAGTATGTTCCACCTTTATTCTTTCAGTATTCTCATCTGTAACCATGACAAATGCAAACATTTCTTCCACAATTTAATTAAAAAAATCAGTGGAATTTATAGAGTATAACTATTAGTTTCAACAGGTTATCGCATAACATCAAAGATATTAAAACTAATAACTTCTCCATCAAATTCCATGGATAAATCACTCTTATGGACATCAATTTTTATCTTGGCAGTACTAAGAAATGATCGAACAAATGGTAGTGAAACATCTTTGGGCGGTTCATACTTTTCGCCCATATGAAGGACATAAAAATAAGCCGAGAACACAAGGTCGTTAACCTATACTAGCACATCTTCAAGCACACCGTCAGGATATATATTAGACTTATTAGCTAGTTGAAGTATCAAACTGGTATTTTTCAAAGGACCTAAATTAAGAGCAGCATAGAGATACTTCTAGGCATCACATTAATTGAAGCACCTAAGTCTAGCATGCATTTTTCAAACCGAGTATTTCCTATCTTATGAGGAATAGAAAACATACCATGATCCTTACACTTCGGAGGTATTTTCCTTTGATGACCACAGATATGTTCTCCCTTATACTTACCTTTTCATTCTCCTTAAATTGCCTTTTGTTAGTGTAAAGTTCCTTTAGAAACTTGGCATAGCGTGCGACTTGCGTTATGGCATCCAAAAGAGGTATGTTTACCTCAACTTTTCTGAAAGTTTCGAGGATTTCTCTTTCTGCTTCTTCCTTTTTTGCCTTGGCAAACCTGGAACGAAATGGAAGAACATCACAAAATTTGTTAAGAACATAATTGTTAGCAGTAGAATGTGACTAGTCTCTCTTTTCCTGCTCCTTAACCTTATTTCTAGCCCTTGTGGTCATCTCCCTTTCTTCCTCAATCTCACTTTTGTTTCCTTTGTCCCCTTTCGAATTCACCAACTCTTTACCACTCTTAAGTATGACAGCACTAAGATTTTCTTTTGGGTTGCGTATGGGTTGAGATGGAAGTCTCTGAGAAAGTTGGGCCTTAATATTACTCAAAGTGGTGCTAATCTGTCCTACTTGAGTGTCTAGATACTGAAGGTGGACATCAGTTTTCTTTTGGTAGTCAACACCTGGGTATGAACAAGACCAATTTGGTTAGTGAGTTGCTTGACCATTTCTTCAAGTGATGGGATGGAAGATTGATTTTGTGATGGATTAGAAACATAAGGTCAAGGGTTGCTCTGGTTAGTATTATAGGTTAGGGGTTTGTCTTAGGTTCATATCTCAAATTTGGGTGATATATCCAACCGTCATTATATGTGTTTGAGAATGGGTCATACTTTCTGTTGGATTGTCCATGAAAACCACCAATTGCATTAACATCTTGAACCTACAAAGTAAGACAAACGTTAATTGCATGAGAAAAATCATAACAATCCCACAAGCACGAGCATGCGGAACACCAGCTGTAACTAGCTTAGACATAAAAGTGGTTAAGTTGACAACTTGTTTAGCATTCTACTTAAGCTGATCTTGAATAAAATACATTTCAGTATCATTCACTCTCTTAGCCTGGCCTACTTCATTCCTAGTTCTAAATTGTCGTGAATTTTTGGCCATGTTAGAGATTAAGGTCTTAGCTGTTTTAGAAGTTTTATCAACCAATGCCCCACCACTTACAGCATCTATCATGTTTTTATCTTTCAAGCCTAAGCCTTTATAAAAATACTGAATCAATAACTGGTCACTAACCTAATGATTGGGGCAACTAGCACAATGTATCTTAAACCTTTCCTAGTACTCATATAATGACTCATTAACATTTTCTCTAATTCCACAAATTTTCTTCCTTATTGATCCAATCCTACTTGCGGGAAAGAATTTTTAAAGAAAAGATGGGTGCAATTTAGCCTAAGTAGCAATAGATTGAGGGGGAATATAGTATAACCAGTCTTTATTTAAGTCTTGCATATAGAAAGGAAAAGGACGAAGTTTTACTTGTTTATCATCCACCCCCTCAGGCCTCATAGTAGAACAAATAACTAGAAACTCTTTTAAATGCCTATAAGGGTCTTTACCTGCACGACCATAAAATTTAGGCTATAAATTAAGGAAACTAGAATTAAGTTTTAAAGGTCTTTCCAAGGCAGGAAATACTATACGCAGAGGTTGATTGTCCAAATTTAGTTGAGAAAGTTACTTCAGAGTAGCCATTTCGTCAGACAGATGATCTTGAAATTCTTCATCCTCAAATAAATTTCTCAAACCTTTCTCTATATCCTCACCGATGATTCTACCACTTCGTAATTTCATGCAAATCCTTAAAAAGAATAGAAAAATGTAAGTACTCAAAACATATTAAAATTTTCACAATATGCAGATTCATGTAATTCATGTTCCATTAAATTTGTTCTTAATCGTTTTAACACTCATCATGTTTGGTGAGTAAGGACCAACATGAACGTAAAGAATTAGAATTAAGAAAAAGTCAGTTTAGGATTTAACAAACTAAACAACTCTCCCTGGCAACGGCGCAAAAATTTGATATGTGTCGTCAAGCATATAAAAACTAATATCTTATTTCTACCATTAATTAATTAACAACTTTAGTATAGGGTGAAACAAGAGTCGATCTCACAAGGAGAGTGTTGTTTATTAAGATTCATTTCAAATGCAAGTGAGAGTATTAATCAAGTAAATGTATGTAATTATAATTCCAAACAAAGTAAAATTTGTTTAGAAAACTTAATTCAACCTACAAAAACAAGGTGAAACGCCTATAATTTGATGCTTAATTTAACTCAAACTCATGCACAACTTATACCCATGTTTTTTTTTTAACCATATTTCATCCTCTTAAATCAGAATATTATGATAATGAAATCCCTCAAATCAGATCTGAAAATTGCACACTAAAACAAGTAATTCGTTAGTTTCACCTTATTAAACTCTAAAGATAGTATTATACTTAAATCCCTTTAATAACCCAACATGTAAGCTGTCATTTATCATGTTTTTGGCATTTAAAACAAGCTAAAATCATGTTAAAACTTCATAAAATCAGAACAGAATGTACAACTCAAAAATAAAGAGCAAACAACTAAAATTCAGCTTCTTCGGGCATTCAAGGTTGCTTCTTTCAAGTTCATTTAATCTCATGAATCTCATCATCTTTCACTAGAATTTTCAGGCATATTAAACTCAAACGCATGTAAAAATTATGCTGAGAAATCAAGAAAATAGTAGTAAACAGTTAGCTTTCAAATCTGATTGCATAAACAGTCCAAGAATAACACTTTCATATTACAGTTGCATATTTCTAAAAATTCTAGCTTTAGGAAATTAATTTCAGCAGGTTTTCTAATTGCATTATAACATTTAAATAACTCTCTAAACATACCCAAACATAAACCAAGTATAGGGACTATTTCTATGGCACAAATTAATCATTATCAAGCAATTTACATGAAATATATATGCTGGATAGCCATCTGTGTAATAAATTAGAATGAGTAGTTTTGGCATTTCTTCTTTTGAAAGTTGTTTTAGGCCTTCAACTTTTATCCCTTGAGACTTATAAAATCAGGAAATATATAATGAGAAGTGGCAAAACCACATGTAAATATTTAAATACAGTAGAAACGTAATTGGCATGGCTGGAAGATTTCTCGTCAATCATTTTACTACATATCCTCTAAATTCCCATATTCAATTACTGATTTCAATCAAGATGTTCTCCAATTTATTTTGCAAAACTTAATCGTTCAGATCCTTCAAATTGTGGCCTCATCTAATAGGAAAGCATAGTAGACCAAAAACATTACCACACACACATGTAAAGATGAGAAAGGGGGGGTTCAATCAGAATTAATTAGAACAAAAACTTTTAACACTAAAAATATAATATAAACAAAATTTTAACAAGCATATTAACAAGTGATCAAGCATACATTAAGCCCATAAATTTAGTCAACAAAGTTCATATTTTTATCACTGACATTCCAAGCTATAAAGTAGGCTAACTATAGAGACGCTCACTAGTTGAGTTCTCCTATCTCCCTTTACTAATTTAGAATTAAACCAGCCTGACTCTAAATTGATTAATGCAATTCTTTCCAAGAAGATATCATTGGCCCCAAGAATTTCAACCAACCAACTAGCGAAATTCCTAGATCATGCGTCACTCTAATTAAATCTCAACCCTTTGACTAACTAACAATTTAATAGTTAGTTCTCGACTCGCTAAAATAAATAGAAATTACAGACTAAAGAGAAAGAGATAACAATCAATTCACATTCAAATATATCAAAATGTCTCTGAATTTTATAAGAACATGAATCGTAAATAAATTGGCTCAAGCATTAGACAAATACGGAAATACTCATAATGTTAGAATTAAATTGAAAATGATTGCCTCAAATTATCCAAAAAAAGAACTAAATTGAAATTCTAAAAACTTTTAAACAAATTAAAATTTAAAGAACTAGATACAAAAAAAGTAAGAGTAAGAGAGACTCATTCAACTGATAGCCTAGCCTCAACAGATCGGTGATCACTTTCACCTAATAGCTCAAAACGTGAAATCCTCCTCTAAAGGCCTTAACCCAACTCAATTCCAATGGTTTTGTATCTCTCATACCACTAGAACACCTCCTTGCACTAGCCTTCTTCACCAATAGCTTTCAAGTTGTATTTTACTCTCAATTGCAAGTGATATGCTCTATCCCCTATTTCCACTGTTGTTCTTTCTTTTTGTTGGCTGCCGAAAACAACCCAAAAGCCATAATTTTATGCATATTTAATAAGCTTCCTCTTAACTCTTCCATTTTGAAGAAAGAACCTTGGGTCTCTTCCTGGGACTTTTACGTTTCACTTTATTTACCAGCTTCTACACTTTTATTTCTTCTCTCAACTGTTGTGCGTTTCTTCTTCTCTTTATCTATTGACCCTTTCGTTTCTGCTTGCTTCAGCGTTTTGCTATCTTCGAATTTTGGTGATTGTGGTTTACTGCTGCACTGAGTTTTATGATGAAATTGTACTATAAAATAGAGTTTTTGTCTCTTACATTTTATTAATGAACGATTGCTTTTATTTATAGGCATGAAATATAGAAGAAGAATACGTGGGACAGCTAATAGAACTCAAACTGAATGGTAACAAACTTGGTGATGGCGGTGAAAGCAAAACAGACAAAAATGGGCTTAAAGTAAATGGTCATGGACTGGGTCTTTAATAATGAACTAACGGAAGAGCTTTGTGAATGATTCCAATAGCCTATGACCTGGTAAATCCACAGATGCTAGTTCTAGAGACTTCTTGACTGCTTTGTAGTCCTTGACACCGATGCTAGTTCTAGAGACCTCTTTACTGCTTCGTAATCTTTGACTACTTTATAACTTAGTTTCTGGGTCTTTCTTCATTGTTCTTCGTATCATCCCCTCATAAGTTGCAAGACATTTTGGATTCCAAGCTTAGAGATGAGTGTTTCAAACTGTGATTTTGGTAGAGCTTTAGTGAAAATGACGGTGAGTTAAAAGTGAGACGCCACCGATAGTAGATGAATAAGCCCAAAATTAAGTTTTTCACGAATAAAGTAGTAGTCGATTTCAATGTACTTCCTTCATTCATGAAAAATTGGGTTCTTGGCGAGGTGGATGGCTGATTGATTATCACAATAAAGGTAAGCTACTGTTTGGTGGTGAAAGTCAAAGTCTTGAAGTAAATAGAACAGCCATTGGAGCGTGCACGAGTTGGTGGAGAAGGCATGATATTCGGCCTTCGAGTAGCTCCTAGAGACGGTGGCCTATTTCTTAGACTTCCAAGAAATGAGAGATGACCCTAAGAAAACTTAGAAGCCAGTGACTGATTTCCGAGAGTCTGGACAAGTATCCTAGTGTAAATCGGAGAACGCTCGCGGTTGGATGGTGGAGTCACAACGAAAGAGGATGCCTTGGCTAGGAATGCTCTTGAGTTATCGCAAGACTCTCTGCGCTGCCTGTATATGTTCGCTGGTGGGTCTGTCCAGAAACTGAGAGAGCTATTGGAAGGCGAAGCTAATGTCTAGTTTGGTGATTGTGAGGTATAGAAGCTTCCCAATGAGGTGACGATAACCTGTAACATCAGTATGAGGTTCTCCAACGGCAGTCAATTTGGTGTTTGGAACCATCAGCGTAGGTAAGGGTTTACATCCCAAAAAACCAGCTTTAGGCAGTAAGTCAATGGTGTATTTCTTTTGAGAGAGATTGATGCCTATAGATGATTTGGCCAGTTCCAAATCGAGGAATTATTTAGCGATGCTGAGGTCCTTGATATGAAAGATAACGTCTAAAAAGTCTTTAGTGTTTTTATGAGATTTAAGTATTTATTGGCTAATAATATATCATTGACATAAATAAGGAGAATAATGAAGTTGTTGTTGTCTTTCTTTATGAACATGGAGTGATCTGAGGCAGACTGTAGGAACCCAATTGAAAGTAGAGCATAGGTAAGTTTTTCGTGCCATTGTCTACTGGCTTGTTTGAGGCAATAAATACTTTTCTTTAACTTACAGACTAACTTTGAATCAAGTAGAGAAAGTACAAAAGGAGGCTTCATATAGACTTCTTCTTTGAGGTCTCCATGAAGAAAGGTGTTATTGATGTCAAGCTAATAAAGGTGTCAATCCTGAGATGCAGTGAGAGCGAGTAATCGGCGAACAGTGTTATGTTTGACTACGAGAGAAAAAGTTTCATTGTAGTCTACTCCAGCCTATTGAGTGAAGCCTTTTGCCACAAATCTGCTTTTGCATTGGTGAATGGAACCATCTGGATAAAATTTATACCGATGCACCCATTTGTAGTCGACTGTCGTTTTACCAACAGGTAAAAAGGTGAGTTCCCAAGTATCATTTTGAGGGCTTTTAATTTTGCATTCAATGCATCTTGCCATTCAGTGTGTTGTATAGCTTTATGGTAGGTTGTAGGTTCTTTCAAAGCTGCAAAAGCTAGTGAAAAAAGTTTGTGTTCAGAGGATAGGTTATTGTAAGAGATGACTATAGAAATCGAGTAAGGACATGTGTGTGACAATGTAAGACAGGTATAGTCTTTTAAGTTGGATGGTGGTTTACTTTGTCTAGTAGAGCGTCGAGGTTGTAGATGGTACAAAATCAGTCGGTATAAAGGATGCTTGAGTGGTATCATAAAAAGGAGAATTTTCAGTTGAGGGTAGCATTGGACTTAGTATATTGGAATTATGGTAGGGAAGTTGTTGAAAGGGGAAGGTATCTTCATAGAAAATGATGTCCCTTGATAAGAAGAATTGCTTGGTATTCAAAATAAAAAAGTTTGTAGCCCTTTGTTCTTATAAGAAAACAAAAAAAAAAGCCTTTCTTGCTCTAGTATGTAGTTTCCCTCTATTTGCTTCTTTAGTGGAAGCAAAACAGAGACATCCAAATACTCTTAAATGTGCAAGAGTAGGATTAGTTCTAAACAGAATTGAATAAGGTGATTTGTTTGATAAGAGGGGGTAGGAATGCAATTGATAACGAAAACCGCATGTAAAACACATTCTGACCAAAATTTAGAGGGGAGGTTAACCTGAAATTTTAGGGCTCTTGCCACATTAAGGATGAACCGATGCTTCCATTCAACCCTTCCATTCTGTTGAGGTGTCTCAATACAGGTAGTTTCATGCAAAACATCATTATTGGCAAAGAAATCTATCATCGACAATTCCTTGATTGCTTCGTATGCACTTTATCTATTTTGTGAATTGTTGCTCCACATAAGCAAAAACTTTTTTGATTAAGTCTCTAGTTATTGACTTATGTCTCACTAAATATACCCAGGTCATAAGGTTGTGATCGTCAATAATAATCAAGAAGAACCGATGGCTATGAATGGAAGCTGTGTGGTAAGGCCCCCAAATGTCAACATGCATAATGTCAAAGCAAGCGGGAGCAATTGAAGAACTTAAGGTAAAAAGGTAATCTTCTTTGTTTTGAAAAGTGACAAGTTTCACATTGAGTGATATTCTGAAAAACAACAAAAATTATCTATGTTGGATGACAATTTGAGTCTTGCATTTGAAAGATGTCCTAAGCATTTATGCCAAAGGTAGTTTGATTGATATGTAACAGTATAGGCTTGTGGGAGAGAGGTAAGATGATAGAGTCTATTAGAATGCTTAGCAAAACCAATCATCTTTAAAGTGTTGAGTTCCTGAATACACATGAATGTTTGGTAAAGGTCAGTTTTCAATGTGAGAATGAAGTAAGCTGACTAATGAAAATAAGGATGAAACCAAAAAAAAAAAAGGAACGTAAAGAACATTAGTTAGGACAAGATAAGATATATGTACTGAGCCAATGTGTATGACAAGTACATGTTGACCATTAGGGAGTCCTATTGTCAAATTCTGAGTTGTGGTGTATTCAATGAACAAATGTAGAATATAGACAACATGATCTGTAGTTCTTCAATCTAAAATCTAAGCAGAGGACCATACAAAAGGTTTGGTAGATAGAGATTTACCTTTGATGCCTTTGGTACTGATGTTGATTTGAGGTATAGCAGCTAGTTGTGTGAGACATCCTTCTCTTTGTTTAGTAAATCCTTCAACTGGATGAGCATGCTTCTTTATGTATGGTCGAAGCAGTATGACTGGCAGCTGTGGCAGGTTCAAGGTGAGTTTCTACATGATTGACATATTTAGATTTATGTTTGAAACTATCTTTTGATTGGCAAGTACTCACTTTTCCATAGTTTGATGAAAGATTAGGTGGAAACCCATGTTTTTTGTAACATTTGTCATCTGTATTTCCTTTATAACCACAGAAGATACATAATGGTTTTTTGTTTGACTGAAAGGGTTTTAGAGTGTCTGTCTTGGCAAAGAATGCTTGAGATTCATAATTGGATGAGTGTGATGTAGTGGAATGAAGCTGCAATTCATGTTGGGCTACCATAGAGAAGACCTTTTTGATATCAGGTAATGGTTCAATCAGCATGATTTGTGATCTAACAGTGGAATAAGATTCATTTAGTCCTTTCAAAAAACGAATAACACAATCACTATCTTAGTAGGATTTAATAATGTTCAGCATATCACAATGACATTGAGGTTGACTCTTGGATTTACGCAATGGTCTTAAATTGTGAAACTCATCCTATAGCATTTTTAAATGAATGTAATAATCAGAGATGGATAGACTTCCCTGTTTGAAACCATAAATTTCTTCTTACAGTTCTGAAATACGAAAGAAATCTGCTTGTGATAATTTTTTATGCAGGTCTTTCCATACATCAGCTGCTGAATCCAACCAAATGACTGATCCCATCAACCAGGACAGCACCATGGTATTGCATCTTTCCCAATACACATAAGTAGGGTCTTCTTTGTCTGGCATAACAATACTGTCATTTATGAACTTTAATTTGTTTTTTAATAATATGGTCATTCTCATTGACATGGACTATGAATGGTAATTGAGTTTGGTCAAAAGAGAAGATACTAAAATAAGTTAGGGGTTTTCATTAGGATGAATGTAATATGGTGAGGCTGGGTGGTTTTCAGGCCTTTGAAAATGTGTTTGATTTTGGTTGCCAGCTACACTAACATAAGATGGTCATAACATAGAAACATTGATTCAATGTCAAGGCAGGGAGAGGTATTAGAGTCGGTAAAGGAGAGAAGAAGCAGAAGAAGGTATACTCTGATACCATGATGAAATTGTACTGTGAAATAGAGTTTTTCTCTCTTACATTTTATTGATGAACGATTGCCTGTATTTATAGACATGAAATACAAAAGAAGAATATTTGGGACAGTCAATAGAACTAAAATAGAATGGTAACAAACTTAGTGACAACAGTGAAAGCAAAATAGACAAAAATGGGCTTAAGGTGAATGGTCATGGACTGGGTCTATAATAATGAACTAACAGAAGACCTTTATGAAGGAGTCCAATAGCCCATAACCCAGTAGATCCACAGATGCTGGTTCTAAAGACTTCTTGACTGCTTTGTAATATATGTTGTCATACATTATCATAATACGTATGGAAATTTTAAGATTTGTGTTGATCTTAAGCATTTTAAAGGTCATTGGGCGTTTATAAAGATTGACCTTGAGCTTATGTCATTAGACACATACAGTTATATACGGATATATCCTTAAAGTTTAACATAATATAAGGGGATGTAAGTTTTTAATCCCAAAAAGGTTCTCTAATGTAGTTTAGCATTCAGTTGGAGAACATAAAGGTTTTCTCTAATGTTGTTTAGCATATGGTGAGAGGAAACAAGTTTTTTCTATGTTGTTTAGCATTCGGTAAGAGAAAACAAGATTTCTCTGATGTAGTTTAGCAATGTGGTTTGGCATAAAGTAGGAGAAATCGAGACCTACAGACGGAGATGATACATATTAGATCATAAAAGTATCATCGTCGTTTGCCATACTCTATTTTCTCATTCATATTAATGAGGTATTAGATATTCGTGATTGTATTAGATCTGTGTCACACATGACACATGCATTTGATACTTTTCGTTATCGAAAGCCTTTCAGGACATAATGTTAGACTTTCATTATCTTTGGATCAAATGTTTTGTTTTTAAACTAAGTCGACTAATACAGCAACATAGCTTAATTGAGTTTTTAAACTGTTTTTAAAGTTGAGTCAAAATTGCAATTAATAATTGTCCAAGGGGGAGATTGTATGACATTTCTGCCCCTAAGGACAATTTTGTCAATTTTTCATAAAGTGGATTTATTACTAATTTGAACTTTAAATAAATTATCGACTAAATTACATAATTTGATCCAAATAAAGATAATAAAGTAGTCCAATAAATAATCTCAATCAATGGGTCAAAGTTCGGGTGAAAAATAAATCTATTTTAGTGTGAACTTAATTTCTATCGGCCTGGTAATAGAAAAGCCCTTTATATATGCTATATAAATAGATTATGGTCTCCTGCAGTTGTTATATCAATCGTAAGTATAAGAAATCTCTAATCTGTTAAAGGAATTTACGTTTTGAAAAAACTATAGAAAGACTTATTCCTTGTCATGATAATGTATTCCCCTAAAGACGACAATAGATTCAAGATCATTTCTGCTTTGAAAAGCTCGTTTAAAATTTCAAAACCGAAATCTGATACATTCCACAATTTGTTAATTTTTGCCCTTTCACGTTCGATCCGGAACACGTAACTAAGGTACCATTACGTATTACACGATGAATAATATCCCCTCAGGCAAAGAATTGAGTAGCTCGCACTAAAAGGTGAAGGATCTTAGTACTAGCTCCGTTGGCTAGCATATCTACAACAAGCATTGCATTTAAGAATGAATAGTAAGAAACGGTTATAGAGTCTTAAGACTCATGTTATTTAATCGAGAATGACGAGTAACAAGCATTCTTTCAAGCATTTTTCCCATCCCATTCCCATCCATCGTATCCAAAACAAAAGCAAAAGCAGCACCCACCCAAAAACAGCCCATAACTAAATCTCCTCGAGGCTATGAACAGCAAAAGGTTGAGGCGCACACAGATTTCTCCTCTGTTCCTTACAATTGCTTAGGCTTCAGCAAATCTGGATTACAACAGTGACATGGCAAAAGTCAATTCAGTTCTCAAAAAGTCAAAGATTTCCACTGATAATCAATCAGTCAGGTAGGTACGCTGAACTATGAGATTACCCTAATTCAGACAGCTTGAGATGGGCTGCAGAATAATCTTTGAAGAAAGCATCCTCATCCTATAGAGACCAGGAGCGGTCACAGAGTCAGAACCATATAAGCAACAAATAACTTTAATACACCACAAAACGAATGATCAGGAGTGCTCTGGAGCTTAAATCAAAGAAGAAATTCACCGCAGCATATTTGTCAACAAATGGACGGAAAACAGGGTCAGAAAGAAGAGCCTTATCAGATGGCAGTTGCAAGAGGCCTTCCTTCTCTCCACTCAAGAGCTCCCTAACAGATTAAATATACAGAGTATTAGGATCCTAAATATTTTTCCCCAAGCAAGTTAAACGATTTATAAACACAAACATTAAAACATAAATAATCAAGAAAGGAAATATCTGGCTCACTTAAAGTAGGTGTTGTCAAAGTAGAGGGGATTAGCAGTCCAAGGACCCTCAAAACCAGAGCGTTCCTTGTGGCAGCGACCCTGAAGTAATCATACAAAAACTCAAGTCTACTCAGTAAGAACGAACATGATTGGAAGCTTCGAAAAAGAAAATAACTGACAATGGTCAACGTCTACGTCACCTACCAGGGTGTGGCCACCAGAGAGAGCAACAATATCCTTGTCACTTAGACCCATGTGACCAAACACCTCTCTCAAGTGGTCAGAACCTGCAACAGAACGCAGCAGATTGGTGCTTAGGTCATTAGGACTAGAAACAACCGAATTTCAAATCGTCTGACTAAACAAAAGCACCAATGCAGCAAACTTAGTGACCTTTAGTAGCATCGGGAAGGCGACCTTCAGGAGGTGGCTCGGGCTTGTCCTGAGATAAGAATATTATTTCTTAGCATAAATAGAACAAAATCCCACCAGTCCCCAACCAAAATCAAATAACATAGGGCAGAACCATCACAACATTCGAATTATTGGCAATTATGTCTTATTTATTAACTCAAGTTCGCCTAAGCCAAAATCACAAAACATAATGCAGAATCATCAATATAATCATGTATCTAACTACGTCTTCACCGTCCACTATTATAAACCAAACATAAGGATGATGCTTAATTTTAATTAAAAGCCCTCGCCTACCTCCCTTCCTGGGTGAAATGGAATCTCGGGTCCACCAGTGACCTCCACGGCAACAATACCAGCGAGCTACAAACAGTGGAGGATGAAGCCATTAAATTATCGCATCGGTCAATCTAGAAATTAGATGATATTGACCTGCACAAAAAGATGTGAATAACGCAGTGAAGAAAATGAAACAGTACCTGATAGAAGTCGGCATAAGAGAGAATAGGGAACTGCTCCTTGATGGGCTCGAGGAGTCTTACGGCAATATCAAGCCCATTGTTGGCCCCGTGAGCTAACTCTGCTGGGTGTCTTATGGTGCCGAATGGCCCTCCCGTCTTGGAATGCACATCGTAGGTCCCAGCTGAGTGCCATCTGAATATCGCCAATCCACGCAATTACTTCTAAAAGTAAACCAAAACAAACAACGGTGAGAGTGAGAGTGGGCGATAATCATACGCGAGACGAAGCATGATGGGAGCACAGTTCTTCCCGGCGATCAGGCCTCTGAGCTTCTTCTTGGCCTTGTCAACGGCCTTCTTGTAATCTTCGCTCACTGTAGGGTAGTTCTTCGTCATTTTCGTCCCTTCGTTGATCTGTTACAACACAACCCCTTCTTAGATCTAATTAACAAACCCAGTTATCAAAGCAAAGTACTTCAGAACGAATCAAACCAGAAATATAACACCATTTCCTTTCCAGAACTGATCTAAAAGAGAGTCTAAAAGAGAGTGGCGACATCGAACCTTTGGAAATGAAGAGTTATGCGTGAGACTGACACGAGTAGAGCACAAACTCTATCTCCGGCTGAGCAAAATATATAAGGGGCTTGGAGGGTTAGAATGTTAGAAGTAAATCCTTTGGGGCCGTTGGATCGAAATGATCTCAAGGTTGCAAATATGAGATGTACGATCAGGCCAATGGCTTAGGTGAAAATGAAATGAAGATTATTAGGCCGAATGAGATGTAGTAGAAGGAAACAAAATGGAATTCAGGAAAAAAAAAAAAAAGTGCCACGTGTGCGCTTTTATCATCAAGTTGACCTAAACCAACCCTCCGTATCTAGACATTTTCAAAAACGGCTTTGCTACGGTGCAGTCGAGTTTACTCTTTGTCATGGCTTTGGATGACCAGAGATTGAAGTGTCTGATATCACAATGACGTGGCGGTAACTGTATTCTTCTTCAACAGCAGTCTGTCATTCTTTATGATTGGATGGGAATCACAATTGGGCTATTGCTTTTAGGGTGATATTTTGGTGGTAAATTACTGGGATTAGTTTCCAAACAGGTCTCCCTCTCTCTTTATTTTTAGAGATATCTACGATAATCTCTTTTAAAAATATATAATTTTGTATTTTTATTTAGAAAATATTAAAAGTTTGCAATTTTAGGTATTTTAATAAAATTTTAGTTCATATAAAGTTTTATAGTTATATTTTCAAATTTTAAAGAAAGAATCATATAATTTGTTTCACAATTTATCATTTTATTTATTATATATAATACATATCATAATTATAATATTTTATATTTCAATTTAGAAAACATTTTATTTTAATTTATTTTATTCTAAATCTTCTATTTGAGGTGAGCCTCAAAATAATCGGTAAAATTGATGCTTTTATAATCAAAAAGATAGGTTTAACTTACAAAAATAATTTATCTGTAAAGTATAAAAAGAAATCTACGTATATTATATATTGGGACTTTTTCATAATTGGGACTCTTTTCATAAGTTCGTAAAATGGAGAACTTGTTTTGTTCTAAATTGACTATTTTATTCTAAATCTTCTACTAATCAATTTAAAGTTTTTTAATTATATAAAAATAATTTTTGTTTTAATTATATAAAAATAATTATATAAAGGATTCCATATAATGAAGTTTTATTTTGAATTATTGCATGTTTCCTTACCAAATGTATTCATTTATGTTTAGTGTAAAAGCAGGAAGGAGGAAAGAGGAACAGATAAGGAACGGCTGCAGCAAATGGAGACGATAAACGGATGCTTGTGATTTCAATTGTTTTCAAAATTGAGGTAATTTAAACAAAGCCTGGAAAATATCAAATTCCTTCATCTCAGGTGTGAATGCTTTGGGTTCCCGAAGATTCCATGCCGAGCTTTGATAAAGTCACAACAAAAATTCAGGCGTTTTCTTTCCCCGGCTCAATTTGATTGGTCGGTGAAATGCACATATCCTGTGACGGTCTCCTTTCTTATCATTCCCATTTCAATTACGCTGAAAATTCGGGGGCTGCGGAGGTACAATAACCAATGAAGGCGTTGCCGGGTAGATAGAACAGCCTTTTAAACAACGCCCGTAGGGCCTGTTTTCTTCCACTTGATTTCTACAACAATAATTAAAGAAAATCAACTACAAAGTCGGGGCAGGTTGAGGCATATTTTATTATGTTTTTGAAAAATGAGGCATATTTTATTATTAGAAAAAGGATGCGTTCTATATTTTTAAAATGTAAAGATATATTTTATTTGTTAATAAGCAGATTATATTAGTTGTTAGCTAATAGCGAATTATATCAGTTGATTTGAGCAGCAAATAATATTATCTGTTTATTAGAAATTTTTGATAAAATTAACTATTTAATATTAACTGTTTATGTGTAAAATGACTTATGAGGGAATAATTTTAAAAAATTATAAGAACATAAATATTATATTTTAGTATTTTATTGAATATTTTGTAAGAATTTAGATTTTCAATCCTAATAGTTAATAATACAAATTAAGTAAAAAAAAGTGAATTTACTAATACTAACACATATTTCTTATTTGGTAAGTAATTTATCTAAACTATATAATTTTTGAATTATTGCATACATCTAAAAAATAAAATAATATACTCCAATATATCTTTAAAATAATGAGCATTGAATACTATGATATTTGTTAGTAAACTAATAGAAAATAAGAGGGACGGAGAGCACAAGAACTAAGAGATTGGACTGTAGTATAGAAAAAGAGGTGGAGAAGAATTGAGTGGGGACAATCGTCATTGTCAAAAAACTAAAGGCAAAATGCTGGAATTTTGGAGTGCTTTAAAAATCTAACTGATTTTGTTGAATAAACTAACCCACCGGTTGATAACTAAACAAATATTATGTCAAACAACCAATACCTTCCAAAATGCTAAAATATGGCTAAAAGGCCATAAACCAAACAGGGCTATAATATGATCATGGCCCTATTTTGTACAAACCGATTGCACAAAACCTAACTGCTGCAAAGAATTGGAGAGTTTTGTATACTAACACCAGGATGCCCATTATAGACCATAAATGGCTTTTAGTAGCCTACAAACACGGTTATCAATTGGGCTTTGAAACCCTCAAGCATATGAAGAAAAACGTTGTTAACTTCTAATTGATAAAGATCCCATTTGCATATTGCAACAACACTCAAAGAAAGCTGAGAGTAGATATTTTAGTTACATGAGCAAATGTGTCATTATAGTCAAACTACCTATGTGAATCCTTTTGCAATGGTGCTATCAGATTTGTATTTGATCTTATAAATTCATTTAGAATCAATGATCCTTTTTTCATGAGGCAATGGTTTCAAAGTCCATGTTTTGTGATCTTATGCTTTGATTTCTTGTTCCACGGATTACTACCATCGACTGGACAACTTGATGGTATGTGGTAGGTTCATTAAGGGAGGTAATAGAGGCTAGGAAAGCTTTGTGAGTGGGATTAAAATTAGAATAATAGAAGGAATGAGAAAAGGAATGAATAATACTTGAGTACACCAATGACAGGAAACCAGAAAATGGTATCAAAGAGGGAAATAACTCATAATCAAATCCAATTAATATAGAGGATACTCGTCGGTCATAAGCTGGGTGCTACAAAACGTCAATGTTACTAGACAATAAGCGGTGGATGCTACTAAAAGAGCACTGGACATTAATATCTTTTTGGGTCTCGACATGGAGAGCACTGGGCGCTGGCATCAACCAGTGCTTGGGGTAGAAAGTGACATGGATTGTTTGATAAGGTGCACCCACCAGCAAAATTAACTAATGGAATATTAGCATGTGAAGCTGTGCTAGATGCTCTTAAGTAAATCCAAAGCATCTCTGAGTTCTCTTATTAGTCCTTTATAAGGAGCTTTCATCCTAGGACGTACTACTTCTGAGCATATTATCCTCACTGGGGAAGTGATTCATAATATTCGCTAATCAAAGAAACAGGAAGGATATCTCGCCATAAAGATTGATTTGGCAAAGGTTTATGATAGGGTGGATTGGATATTCCTCAGTCAAACCCTTATTGAGTTTGGCTTCCCTCCTTTAATCCTGTCTCTTACCATGTCATGCGTCACAAGCTTACACCTATCTATTCTTTGGAACGATTCTCGGTTATCAACCTTTGTTCCTAAAAGGGGACTTAGTCAAGGGGATCCTTTATCTCCATATTTATTTGTAATCTATATGGAGAAGCTCTCAATGCTTATAGCCAGCAAAGTGGAGTCCAAGCAATAGAAACTGATCAAATTCTTAGGTAACAGCCCTTTTATTTCTCATTTGCCCTTTGCGGACGACATCCTTCTGTTCTCTCACGGCTCCATGCAAAGCACGAGGATTGTCTCACGTACAATTCAGCAATTCTGTTTGTGCTTAAGAATGATAATCAATGATACTAAGTCTAAAGTTTTTACCTCCCCATATGTATCGCATCGACTGAGGGAAAATATGAAAAGGTAGCTGAATTTCACCTTTACTCTGGATTTAGGCTCCTATCTTAGGGTACCTCTAAATGGTACGCACAAGAAAATAGAATTTAAGCATATCCTTGACAAAGTTTAGTCTCGGTTACAAGGGTGGAAAGCCAAGCTGCTTAATTTGGGTTAGCTGATACACCTAGGTCCAATCAACTTTGTCCATTAAACCGTTATATTCTATGCAAACTTGCTGGGTTCCCACTGGAGTTTATTCCATTATTGATAAAGATTGTCGTGATTTCTTGTGACATTCTTCAGTAGAAGCAAAAAGCATTCACTTAATTAATTGGGAATCTTTTTGTAGTCCAAAGAGTGCTGGTGGTTTAGGACTTTGCATGGCTCGAGAAAATAACATCACCATGCTTGATAAGCTTCTCTGGTCTTTAGTATCTTGAAAGGATAAGCCATGGGTCTCGATTTTTCAAGCTAAATATGTTCGTGATCAGCACATCTTTAGATGTCATTCATCGCCTACTACTGCTTCTCCTTGCTAGCGAGCTATTCAGAATTCGATTCTCGTTCTTCATGGCTTCTCTTGGAGAGTCGGCTCTGATAAGCATATTTCTCTATGGTTTGATCATGGGGGACTATCCTTTATGCTATTTAATTTAGTCCATTTCTCACCAAGATAAAGAATTGAAGGTTTGTGATCTAATTGTTCCAAATCGGCAATGGGACTTGGCCGTAGTCAACAACCATATTCCAGATGATATTAGGATGCAAATCTATGCTACTCCAGTTTTTCCTTTTTTTGTTTTCCCTAATTGCTTAATATGGGGGGAAAGCACCTCAGGATCATACTCTGTCAAATCA
The DNA here is from genome assembly GCA_027575705.1 of Erythroxylum echinodendron. NCBI lineage: Eukaryota > Viridiplantae > Streptophyta > Magnoliopsida > Malpighiales > Erythroxylaceae > Erythroxylum > Erythroxylum echinodendron. The sequence continues at coordinate 4,999 of JANZXR010338184.1, read as the reverse complement.
GGATATGTGTTCATCACTCGGCTTCCTTAGCCTATGATCCTCAGAAGAAATGACTCAAGATTTGGAGGCTAAATTTACCACAAAAATTTAGTTTCTTTATTTGAAAATTTTGGTGGCGTCATCTTCTCACAAATCTTCTTAGATATGAGCATAGTATGACTACTTCTCCCATATGTGTTCGATGTGGAAAAGGTCAAGAATCCATGACTCATGCTCTCAAGGATTGCATTTGTGCATCTCAGGCTTGGAGACATATAATTCCAACTACCTTTGAATCTTTCTTTGTTGCCGACATTGACGAGTGGATTAATAATCATGCATTTGATGACAATCTTTTCCATGATGATGTTTTGCAATTTGTTATTGACCTATGGATTATTTGATGCACTAAGAATCGGGAAGTGATTAATCAAGAAGTTGTACCTATTTGGAGAGAGTATAGTTGGCATAAAAAGCTCCTCAGTGAATGCAAGTTTAATAACCGGATTAATACGCAATGGATCTCTTAGACTTCTCTGCCACAACGTTATTTTAAGCTCAACGTGGACAGTAGCTCTCGTGGAAATCCTGGTCCTGCAACATTTGGTGGCTTAGTTTGTGATGAAAATGGTTGTTGGGTGGTGTTTTCAGGATTTATAGGTATTGCTTCAAATTTGGTGGCTAAACTAAATACTATTTATCATGGTTTGTTCTTGTGGGATTGTGGTTATCGAAGAGTTATTGTTGAATCAGACTCTCTTGAGACAGTGAAGGTTATTGCTCATTCTTGCCCAAATTTTCATCCACAACGAGTTATCATCATGGCAATCAAGGAAGTGTTTAAACGCGATTGGAGCTGTTCCGTACATCATGTTATGTGCGAGGGAAATCAACGTGCAAATTTTCTTATGAAATAAGGCTCGTCAAATACCGAGTGGCTGCATATTTGGGATTATCCAACTCCAGGCCTACGCTTGCTACTCATAATTGACTTCCATTATATTACTTTGTTGAGACGTTAGTCATCGCTTGCTCATATACTACACTACTAAAATAAAATTGTCAAGAACTTGCAAGTTGCTTGTGGGGTCACTTGTACCGACATCAGATTCCATAGAAGTAAGGGAACTATAGACCGCCACTTTCTTGGCTCCATTGGTGCTAGTCGATCGCTCCCTAAATGAATGGTTAAGCCATGATCTATTGTCGCTTCCACAAGAATGTTAAGGCTGCTAATTGCTCCTCCAATTTGGTGGGTAACCAACGATCTCAATGCACTTGGTCTTCATGTGACCCGATTTTTCACAGTGATGACAAGGCTCGCTTAATTTAGAGCCGGAACTTAGTGTTCTTGCCGGAACGATTCTTGGCATATTGTCCCATAAAAATTGAACTGTAAAAACGACACCTTCAATAGGTTTAGTCAAATTTTCTATTTGCCATAAGGAGAACTATTTTTCTTACTATAAGGACAAGGAAAAAATTTTGCTGTGTTGGTGTAGGCTTTATGGACAGAACTTGAGATCTCAACCAGTCAAAATTGAAATCGAGTCTAAGAAAAAATTGAATTGTTTTCTACCATTCGTGGCATGATGAGTATCTTTGGGAATAGTACATGTGCATGCTGGTAAAGGATCGCAAACCTGCATTTCTTGCCATGAAGTTTTAAAGGTAGTGAAACAGTCATTTTCATCTTGTACAAGATTAGACAACGCCTTTCTAATCTTGTAAAGACAAGGTGCACTTGTCTGACCATATCGCTCACAAAGCGCCTTCCAGAGCTCGTGTGTTGTTTCAGAATACATCACGTTTTCTTGTATTGCAGAAACCAGAGAATTGCGGATCTATGCCTTGACCATGAAGTCTTTTTTCTTCCATCGTAAAAAATCTGGTGAGGTTGAAGTTGACATAGGTAGACTCTCATCAACGAATCCACCTTTTGTTTTTGGCATAAAGGGTTATTTTCATGGAAGGCAGTGGTGACAAATAGCAATCCTGGATGATCTGAGGTGTGTATTGAGAATTCTCATTAGAGTTCACAAGAGTACAACGAAAATCGGCTAAATGTCGAATTTTGGGCTAAACGTTTTTCGATGTGATCAATTTAGAATCAAGCATTTTAACCTACTTAATTAAATTTCAAATATGCTCAACATTAAGTTATTTTAAACAAAAATCTTTTAGTATCATACAAGAACCCTAAGTTGAATTGGAATTGAAGTTTATTAGCTAGGGAAAGAGAAAAGTGAGTCTAAAAAGAACACAGCAGAAGGTAAAGAATTTACAGTGGATGGTATTGTAAAGACGGGAAAAAAGTTAGAGAAACACGGAAACCTGACCTAAATAATCTGTATTTCTACGGTGAAAATCACAATGGGGAGGAACTATCTACTAATAGCTGAATCATTCTGGATGATCAGTGGCGTCTCAGCTACAGCAGTTCTTCTGCAAATTACTCACTCAGTTACTGAGTTCTATAGCTGCTGTTTCATTCTTGACTTCTTGGTTCAGCTAACTCTTCCATTTATATTCTTGTTTGATGAGCATTTTATTCTCAGACCGACCTAAACTATATTTAGTGACCGTTTTACCACAATAGCTTAAGCTGTTGTGTGAGGTCAACTTAATTAGTTTTATATATTATCTTAGATACCCCCTCAAGTGAAAGCCCTTTGGGCTTGAAACTTGCACAGGCCTATTTCACCTTGTGCTTAATTTTATAGGTAGGTGGTAGGATTCGAACTCACGACCACTTGGTCACAGAGGCTTTGATACCATGTTAAGCGACCATTTCACCATAATAGCTTAATTGTAAGATAATATATAAAACCAATTAAGTTGACCTCACACAACAGCTTAAACTATTGTGGTGAAATGGTCGCTTAACAAAATATAGAGTTCTTCGTCATACAGCTTGTTAAAAGACATGCAGCTGAGATTTTCAAATCTGTCATCTGTTTGGATGATAATCACTTGCTTGATAGGATTGGGAGGAAGGAAAAGCGTGTGACTGCTCTTAAGCCAAGAGCTAACAATTTTGATCTCACGTATGAACAAGTTAAGGCTCTTAAGGATGGAACTGTTGTTGAGAAGCCCAGTTACAATCATGTTACTGGTCTTTTGGATCCTTATGTGCTCATCAAGCCTCCTAAGATCCTTGTCATTGAAGTTCTGCATCCAATTTAGGTACAACATTTCATCTCTTTCTCTAGTCTCTACGATAGACGTGCTTGTGAAACCTTGAAATTATCTCTGCATGTTTTCCTTTTCGTCTTGTTGTTTTAAACTTTCCCTTTCCTATTAAAGAAACAACACTTTTCTCTTGTTTCAGTAAAAAAGTTTTTAATAAAAGATTCCACAAACTTGATATTTTTCGTTTCTGCCGATAAAAGGATGTTACCTATACAACAACAAATCCTACTTCTGTTTCTTTACTGAAGCTGTTTTAGACATTGAGATTCTCAAATCTTTGCCAAGGGTTGATACTGACAGTTTCATGTACTAAATGCTTGTTTACCCACGTATGTACATGGGTCATGGGAAATGTAGGTAGAGCTGCTTGATAGTTTGTAAAATGGAAACGAAACAAGCAAAACGCTGATAGTAGACATTGTTAAAGGAAGCTCTTGAACTCAGTTGCAAGTTTGAGTCTGTAGAGGCCTTTGGTCCCTAAGAAAAATACTTACATTAATGAATCACCACTTCATTTCTATAGTAATATGTTATGAATCCACTAATTCCACTGACCAAAACATGTAGGTTTGATAACCGCGTAAGAAAACTGTTGGACTTCAGCATTTACTTGGACATCAGCAATGAAGTTAAGTTTGCATGGAAGATTCAGGTTTGCCCCTCTCGCAGATTTGATGGCAGTCGTTCATAGTGATATACTTTAGCTTTTATTGACTAACCATCTCAACGAATAAATGCAGCGAGATATGGCAGAGCGAGGACACAGTCTTGAAAGCATTAAAGCTAGCATTGAAGCTCGCAAACCAGCTTTTGATGCTTATATTGGTATTATTCCAATAATCGCCTCTTCTTAAACACTGAAGTGGATTGATATTAATAGCATTGTTTCTTATAGATGAAGGCATCCTAATTTACTTCATTTGGATTCTTGTATTGTTTATGGAAATGGTATGTGACATAGTTATGCTTCTTCATATATGACCTGGTTACAGATCCACAAAAGCAATATGCTGATGTTGTTATAGAATTTCTGCCAACCCAGCTCATTCCAGACGACAATAAGGGGAAGATCCTGAGAGTTAAGTTGATAATGAAAGAAGGGGTCAGTTCTTTAGCCCTGTTTATCTGTTTGATGAAGGCTCTACCATCTTATGGATAGTTTATCTGTTTGATAAAGGCTCTACCATCTTATGGATACCATGTGGAAGGAAGCTTACCTACTCATACCCAGACATCAAGTTCTGTTGGGCTTCCACTCCAATTATGTGCGAGCTGTGAGCCCACTAATTAGTGAAGTAAACCAATTCGGTAATACCCAGGATGATCACAATGATCTCCTAGACAATATTACCATTCAACTTAAAATCCCAGTTGGTCGGAGGGGTCACAAGCGGTCCCTCTTAAAACCCGGCCTTCTAGACAGAAGTTACGTGCACGGTGTATTTATCACAACTTCACCCACAGCGGAATGCCTCCAAATATTGACTGAAACTTGACCTGTTGAATCCTCCAGAATAATAATCACAGTTAAATAGAACAATTACCGTGAATAGTAACTACGGTAAATAGTAACTCGTGAATAGTAACTACCATGAATAGTATCTACCGTAAATGACAGATAAATGTAACAACACCAAGAATTTACGTGAAAAACCCCCTAAATAATTAGAGGGAAAAACCATGGGACCGAGCCGGTAAAATTTTCACTATATGTGTGGAGAAAATTTCTTACAATCACTCAAATTTCTCATCCACTAGAATATGATCACAATTCTAGCAACCCTCATATTTTACCGCTCTATTTTTACCTCACACCTCTCTATGGATG